>CAJUYG010003917.1:0-18759 GCA_910591675.1 Galerucella calmariensis | reverse complement strand
CTAGCTAGCTAGCACTTGAAGCACTTCTTGATGTGGAAAGAGAGATAGATTCTATCACAGTTACTGTTTAAAAACGTGGAGTGGACTACACTACATGTAGGTGGATGAAAAACATGCACGGGTCACATTAGGCTGGTTGCCAGCCGCGAATTAAGGAAGCAGCTACTATAAGCTTGGTGTGACCAAGACATTCGCAGCTGACACGATCAGCCGGCGAGTATTTGCCAGCGGCTGACAAAGTTGGACATGTTCAACTTTTGGTGGCAGGCAGCCGTGACTAAAAGGTCACGTCATCCACTCGCGCTCGGTGGTGCCAGCTAGCACCGCAGTCTGACTACCTGAGTCGCGTCCCAGCGTCGAGTAGTATAACACGTGGTCTGTTGTTTACACGTATACTGTTGTTTTTATTTGTGAATTCCCGCAATTCTTGAAATTTACAAACTGAAATTCGTGGAACATTTCTGTGGGTTTCTGGGTTCTCTTCATTTAACTCTTCCAAAAGACTTGAGGATGCTCCTAACTCTTTCCTCCTTTGTATCCAAGACTTACACCACCATCGTCTCTTCTTGCGGTTCAGCATTTCGAAACCAAGCTCCGTCACACACATTCTTAGTAACCGCCTTATTAATTGTTTACTTCACATGGACCCACAGACGACATGCTGACTGGAATTGGAACCACGCGAGTAGCCCAGTGTGACCGAGTTGCCAGCCGCTGTTTGCTGGTGCTACTGCCAGCCGCTGATAATCAGAGGCTGGCAAACACCATAATGTGACCCGTGCTTTAGCAAGACAGCCACCTCAACTTGTACTCACCAAGTACAATAGCAGTCAGGAAGTTTCAAATAATAGGATCAATTTATTGTATATTTTTGTCTATGTCCACAGACATCGTTTCGTTTCAATTCATGAAACGCATGTTCTTTCTATTCATTTTAATAAAATTCTAGCTGCTTTGATCTCAGGGAAGTCTTTATTTTCCATACCTGAACTCCTAGTATAGGTTCATTAAACTGTTTTTATGAAAATTATGTTTATTTTTTATTATTAGTTTGTAAACATAGTGGGTTGAAGTTGTTTATAAAACGAAAATCCCCACAAATATGGATTTTTATATAAGTTTGTGCAACTAGTGTGTATATGATGGCCATATCGCACGAGGACGAAGTTTGAGTGCGATATAGACAATCCACACGAGTCGAACAGTATATTTTTTCTAAGACCCATTTAAGAGAAAATGTAGAAAATAAACATTTGAATAAACTGTAAAATAAATATAAATTGAAATTAAAAATTTTCAACAATTTAATTCATAATAATTGTACCAATTCAATTTTATGTCTTTACTAATTTTTTGTGATAAACCTACATTTTTAAATGTACAATTTGTATAATGTTACGGTTTCCCTTTTTAAATATGCGATGCTTGTTATAAGTGGATGCTGTCAGTCGGACTCCCGCACGAAGGGCACCGTAACTTTATCTATAATAATGAATTTTCTGTTTCTGTTTCTACCTGTTGTCGTTATCAATATCAGAGCGCAATAATTATTTAAAAATGAAATTCCCCTAAATACCATTTCATCCTGTCTTTAGTATTTTTTATTAATTTATACGGATTATTTTATTTAAGTTCATTTTTGTAAATAAATATTCTTGATCCAGTGCTTCTGGGAGAGACTTTTTTTGACAAGTTATTTTGACGTTTCTTTGAACTAAAAAAAAGATGGATGACGAGTACTAAACGCGAATGCTGATTGGGGTGGATTTCATATAAATTCTGGGATGTATATGAAATCATATCCGTTCAGTTAACCGATATGGCCTACATTTCCATTCTGTAAACTGTGCAGGAAATGGATGATATACATGTGGGTGTAGAAAAAAATTTTTCCCAGTAAGTTGCTTCTTGAAGGGTACTAAAATTATGTTTCCAAAAAGTTCATCAAACTAGTCCAGCCAAAAAACTTTAGCCATCCAGTACAAGTCGGTCAAATTAGGTTGGAGCATAATTTTAAACCCTGATAACAATTTTCTTGTCATTGGATGTTATTGGGAAAACATGGGAGATAATGTTGAGGAGCGAGGAGGAATGGATGGTGGTAAGTGACGTAATGGAGAGCATAATAAGGGAAAGGGGACTCGATATTTAAGAGGTATGAGAGTGATAGAAGAGAGAAAATGAGGGAGTGTATGAGGGACAGCCACCCGTCTTGAAGTAGTGATTCTGAGGCGGGAGTAACGGCTAGCTTGAGGTGGGTTTGTTTCAATCGAAAATTGAAATTTCGAACATCTTAATAAAAATTATTGTTTTATTTTGGAGTGCCTAATGCGACAAGGAGACCCTAATGCGACAAGGAGACAGCATAGTTATAAATTTGGTAGAAATTTAGGAGGAATGACTCACAAAAATTAACTAAATAAAATAATTTTCAAACGAAAAACGTAACAGGCCTAACGGCATGTTACAATTCATCAGAAAACACGTCTTCAAAATATGAATAATGTAATTCATTGCCGAAGCGATGACTATTGGTAGAATCCAGTTTGAAAGATTCCGCACGTCTCAAACATACTTCGTACTTAAAAAATGTCCCGATACGAGACCCATTTGCAATATCAACATTATGTATACCACAAGTATACATTGTAATATAAATAAAATAGAATACGTACACTGAAAAAAGCTGTTATCCGAACATGGAGACATGCTAAAATTCCATAGCGCAGTCTTGTGTGTAAACAGACTTTATAGCAGCATAAAAATGCTCGGCATGAAAATATATTGGCCCTTCTGCTTTACATGAGTTTACTTCGCTTGCCTCTGCTACTTCCAGTCTCTCGGAATATTCTTATTTCTCTAAGTAGGTACCAGCTGCCTGGTCATTAAATCATTTTTGACTGCATATACAGGGTTATTTATAATACGGATTATTACACGATCAATTCCTTCTGGGCAAATTGGATATTTTATACAATCTTAAATCTAATAAGTGTTGTAATAAATTTGTTTTGGTAGGTTTTGTACCAAAAAATGTGTATCGAAATACATTTTTCAAGGGTCTTCAGATTTTACCAGAATGAATGGTAACCATTGTATGTATGTATGTATTTTGGGGTTATATTCACTGAGACCTGGAAGATCTATTATGCCCCCTCACTTCTACTTAGTTTCTGAGGAAAGTCTTAAAAACTAGTATTTCCTTCAGTCCTATTTCCCAAGGGAATTTTAGGATGTCTGCAGGCTTCAACTTAGGTAAATGTTCCTCTTCTATCCAGTAATCTCCCAGGTGCTGTGCTCTAATATTCTGAAGTGCTGTGCTGTTGGAAAGTATGTGGATGGAGGTTTCTTCTTCCATGCCACAAAATCTGCACTCTTCCTGCTCCACTACTTTGAGCTTTTTCAGGTGTTCATTCAGGCGACAATGTCCCGTTAGGATCCCTGTTAAAACTCTTAGCGCAGTTTTACTTTGACTTATGCATTCTTTTGATCTCAACAGGTTGTAGTCACCCAGAAGAGTCTTTGATTGTATAAGCCCTACTAGATCTTTCCAATGGTCAGATCTTCTCTTTTTCTCGGCTTTACCTATTTCTTCCAATATTACATTGGGGATGATTCCGCAAAAGGGTTCAGGCCCCCAGAAAGGTATTTCAGTCCCCCTCTTTGCTAGCTCATCTGCTATTTCATTTCCTTCTATTCCAGTATGTCCTGGAATCCATTGTGGGGTGACTATATTGTTTTCGCCTAGTTCATTGAGTTTGTCTGGGCATTCCCACACCATTTTGGAACTGATTACACAAGAGCTCAGTGCTTTAATGGCTGCTTGGCTAGCCGACATTATGATAATCCTTTGTCTTCTGCATCCTTTATCAATATTGAACTGGGCGTACTTTCTTATGGCGTGGATTTCAGCTTGAAATATACTTGGGGTTTTTCCCAAGCTTTCAGAATATTTGGTTTCTGGCCCGAACACTCCTATCCCAGTTCCTTCTATTGCTTTTGAGTCATCTGCGTACCATTGAATGGCATTCTTTTCAAGTCTGGTAACCATTGCAGACAAACCATCTTCATATTGCATATATGGTGAGCTATGCTCCGATATCTTAATAATTTATAGGTAGAGTTGTGAATCTTGACCAATATTTCAACTTTTTGAACGGTAACTTCGATTTGTCCCATATTTTGGTAAAACGTTACACTACTATCACCTAAAATCTGATTTATTGAAACCAGGAAAAAATTATTGCTGGTCCTGAGGAGTTCGTTCTGTTCATATAACAAATTTCACCCTGAATATCGTTTTTCAAATCTCCATTGAGTATCTTGCCAAGTACACAAATAGACAACAGAAATGACGTATTTATTTCCTCCCCACCCGACTGATCAATTTTACAAAAAAATCAAATTCAACTATGCATTTGAAGTTAAGCAGTATAAACCATTATTACATTAATACACTAATTAAGTATAGCCATCATAGCTTGTGCTATATATTCAATAATACAAATGTTTCATTCATTTCCGAATTTGTTTTGCATAAAACTAAAACATCACCCTGTATAACACATCTGTAATGATTCATCGATATTGTCATTCTATTAAATTATCAAAATTTTGTTCAACTTTCGTTCAAAATCAATTCAAATCGAATCAATTTTATTTTGGAGTTAATGAAAAATAATAATTAAGTTTAAAACAACCTGCAAATTTACAGGCCCCTAATTTTTTGATCAAACAAAGTAAATGAAATGTATCTTATTCACAACCATATATGTAATGTTGTCATTACCAACGTCATTGAAAGTTAGAAAGTGTCAGAATACACACCTCTATTTCCCGCCCTGACCCCCGCCCTCATTGGTCATTTTCTCTCTAAAATATTGTGATCGTTAATATCATCTATTTCAGATGAATATTTTCTTATATTTAAAAATATAATACAAATATTAGATATATTAACTATTTAATGGCAAACAATGAAAACCAACAATGAACTAAATAACAACAAACTACTTATTGAAATCAATGGTTAAATCAGAAAATGGATCACGTATCCGGTAATGTTATGAAACACAACAGACACTATAGGCAATTCACGGAAGTTTTGATTGCATGCTTGCTTGGTGTGCATAGCCTCGGAAACATTCCATCAAAATGATCGTGGTCGTGCACAACTACGTCGTAAGAAGTGAAAAATCAATTCATTCATGAGTTTGGGTTGTGCTCAACAGCCCATCCACTGAACTGAACAAGAGCTGCAACTCTAGTCATTTCATCAGAAAACCAATCTAAGCCTCGTTAGTTTTTGAAATAAGATAAAGAATTATCATCATCATCAATTTTAAGTGTTCATTTGATTCACTTTCACTAGAAAAATAGTTTATACATCTATCACAAATGTATTTTTCGAAGGATCTGGAATCCAAGTTGGGTGCCTAAACCGTAGGGTGGGCTTAAATTTTGGGTACCTAAATTTGGGGTCGCTTATTATATCTACTCTTAATACATCTTAGACGTCTTAGGCGTCTTAGGTATCTTAGCTTGGAAAATAATAAAATTAAATATTCATGTTTGTTGAGACAACTGTCAAAACATTATGTTCCCAGCCTAATTCCACTTTTTGACTGACTCATCAATTCTTAAAGTTCAGTTTAGGGTATAGCTTTAATCGAAGCGGTCTGAAAGTTTAGCGTTGAGTTAACTGAACATGCCAGTTAATTTTGTCACTATATATTTATTGACAGGTGCCGACGTGTTATATGCAACACTCAATATATAATCCTCGTACTATTTAATTTTGCTTTTAATTGAAACAAAATAAAAGCAAAAGCACCGCAATTCCTTCGGTACTTATTAACAAGTTTAGTGGTGGATAAAATTCAAATTTCTATACTGTTTATTTTAACAAATGAAGATTAATTTTCATATTATAATTACTTCTCCTGCGAATACTATCATAATGGTTATTTATAGGAGAATGAATTATTTTAACAATACAAAGCTCCGTAATTATGCATGTATAGCTTTATAGTACATGCATAATGTAGTGGTGACATAATAAATTGTTAGCCGACAATTCCCACGAATCGTCAGCGAATATACAACAAATGGTAAATTCGACACTAGCAGGATTCAGATAGTTATACGGTTTTAAATACAAAGTAATATTTTAATACTTTCGTCAGGTTCACAGATAAAAGCATTGAGTAGTGGAAAGGAGTGAAGATTTGTTTAAAACTTTCCATAAAATTCTGGAAAGCTCCTATATGCCTCAAAATTGCTACGTTTTGATGAGAATATTCCAAGCACTACTTTCTACTATAGCAAATTATTGTTTAGTAATTTAGAAAATCATTTCTTAATATTTCTATCATTTTCTTAGATACTAAAACACTTACCAGCACAGTAGTAGAAATCAGTGCGAATGATGTCATCGTGGTACTGATACACTGAAAATTGAAAAAAGAATTATTCATTTTGACGGTACACTAAGAAAACAATGTCTTTTATAGTAGCACTAGACCAGTAGCTGAACACCTGAAAATATCGAAAGCTCCTTAAAAGTCGCTGAAGAATTCACTTTGGGCTCAATTTGTAGGTCACGGCAGGTGTTTTTGAACGAGAAAAAACTTAACGCGATTGATTTTACGGAAGGGGGGAAAATGGCCCCCTAAACCCTGGAAAACGGGTTTTTCGCTCGATATGCGAATTAAAAAATTTTTCTTCGGATGAAAAATCAAGATCGTCTTATTATATACAAAAGTGGTGCCCATCATTTTTTCGAAAATTCGATAGTTCATGAGATAATGAGACCTAAAAGTCTCCTCATTTCAGCTGCTGATGCTCTGCCTGTAGGATTTCTGCTGTCTATGCATCAACTTGTAAGTGGGCGGACGAATTGTTCCATAACTCGGCAAAAAATTGACATTCTTCCATGATTCAAAGTTCATCACAATGGGGAGACTCGTAACTATCATTCCATGTGACTTGCAGTTCGTTCGTACTTTACAAAAATATTCAAAAAAGCGGTCAAAATTTTTTTCCACAGAACTTTGAGACTATTTCATTAATTTGTCCATATTTTTCCAAAAAATAGGCTTTTATCCTAGTTTTTTTATAATGGAACCTTAGGAGGTTTTGAATGATCTCAGAAATTTTTCAAATATATTTCTTGCGTTTTGATAAAAAATTGATATGTTTATTTGTTTATCTAAGAAAAGTCCGGTTTTCACCGGTGTGATCAATTTTCCTGATTTCTGGAAAATGATTGGATTTTATTAAAAATCAAAAAGTACATTTTAAAGCTAGACACTATAAGCTTTAAAATGATGTGCATTGAAAAGCAATATATAGGAATATACATTTTTAAATCGCGCTTGTTCCACAGATTGTACAGAACTCCGAAAACGGCTGAAAAATGTAAATGATCGAATCAATTTTTTATCTAAACGCAAGAAAGATATTAAAAAAAATCTCTCAGATCATTCAAGACCTCATAAGGTTCCATTATTAAAAAAAATTAGGATAAAAGACTATTTTTTTAAATATGATCAAATCAATGAAATGGTCTCAAATCTTGTGGAAAAAAAACTGACAGCTTTTTAAAATATTTTTGTCAAGTACGGACGAGCTGCAAGTCACATGGAATGATAGCTACGGGTCTCCCCATTGCGATGAAATTTGAATCATTGGGAAATGTCAATTTTTTGTCGAGTAATAGAACAATTCGCCCGCCCCCTGCATACACAGCAGAATTCCTACAAACAGAGCAGCTGCTGAAATGAGGAGACTTTTAGGTCTTATTATCTCGATAACTATCAAATTTTCGAAAAAAATGATAGGGACCACTTTTGTAGATAATGAGACGATCTTCATTTTTTATTCGAAGAAAAATTCTCTAATTCGCATATTGAGCCAGACATCAGCGAGAAACCCGTTTTTCAGGGTTTATGGGGCCATTTTCTCCCCTTCCGTAAACTCAATCGCTTTAAGTTTTTTCTCGTTAAAAAACACCTGCCATGACCTACAAATTGGGCCCAAAGTGAAGTCTTCAGGGACTTTTCAGGAGCTTTGTCCATTCATTTACTGGACTACACTGTCACAAGCTGGTTTTGAGAAGAATTTTCCCCCATATATCTCGTTATAGGGAACTGTGGCCTACAAAGATCCGACTGGACACAGAAGGTTTTCTGAATATGTTTTGACTCCATGCCTCTACCTGACTTTAGTATGTTTATACGTTTAAACCAAACTAAGGCGACCAGTGGAAAGTGGATTTAGATTTGACTTTTTTGAATGTAGGCATTCCAAGTCCAAACAATATATATTTTATTATAATATTACCTTTGACATTTATAGATAATAATATTTTTGTTGCAGATAATTTCAGTTCTACAAAAAATTATGGTATCTGCGAATAATAATATTAAAGCTATAAAGATAATTGAATGGAATCCAGTCGATTGCTGGCAAAGCGAAATTGGATTACTGTTTATATAACCTAAATCACCTTTTTTTAATTCGATTTGGTCAGCTAACGCGTATCTATAAATTAGAGATAATGAAGAAATTCCGCAAATGTTTATTTGATTAATCCAGGTGGAAAATTTCGTGAATAACACTCATCCTATAAGTGCAAATATTATAATATTTTATAATTACTTGCAAATTAACTTCCAGCGTTTTTATTTTCAATTTTTTTCCACTACTCCATCCAAAACTGTATAGTTGGTACGATGTCAATTGGAAGAAAATGTAAGTTTTGTGTCTTCAGTGGTGCAAAGAGCGTAGCTATGTGAGGTTATAGTTAAGAGAGACTGAGAAAATAGTGTTCTTATTGTTGAGCATCATTCTAGTTCGTACGGAAATGGCAAACAAGGTGGAACGAGCTTGAAGTTAGTTGCGGAAAAAATTCGCAAACAATTTTATGAACAGGTACCAGCCAACGCAGCTGTGTTCCCGTCTGTAAGTGAGAGCAAATAAGAACGATGGACGTGTAGTCAATCAGGTTTTGCAATGTCATTAAAGCTAAATATCAGCAATGCGTCAATTGAGAAATGCAGCTTCCAGTGTTATTTTAAGTAAAGTTAACTAGTGCGGTAATGTATTCAAAAACGCACTAGTGCGTTAATATACTTCATTATGACACTGAAAATAGTGTCAAATCGTACCCGTTACATGACAGTTGTAGATACAATGAAGGCCGGTAGTCGAAAAATTTAAATTTATGGAATTGTTAATTTATCAGCCTTGATCTAATTGCTAATCACTTATTATCATAGTCTTTCCGTTAAAGGTTCAACTACCAGAAGGAGGAGAAGGATAATTATATTATGCTTTTGATAAATACACGGTAGGTCATAGAATCTGATGTATCACGTTAGATATTCTATTATGCAGCATTCAATTATTTCAGGTCCTTGATTTCACAAAAATAGTTGGTGGAGTTAGTTTAAAACATCATGGGGACTACGTCACAGATGTGCATTGAGTTAACTTTACTGCTATACATGCGGTTTTGCCGCGTTGTACCGATTTTGGTCATTTGCGCATCTGTGACGTAGCACCCATGAGGTTTTAAACTAACTCTAGAAATTGTTATAGTTGTGTGCAAAGTGTTATCTCCACTAGTTTAATAAACGAAATAGCATTGAAATGTTGGGAAGTGAAGGAAAGCTGATCCTCTCAGTACTAAATATGGCAAAAGTTATGAGTATGTTTTCCAATATCTAGTATTTGATTGATAGTTATATTTTTTCAGATGCTGCAGAAAAAGCTGACATATCCACAATTAATAATTATAATGTCCAATATACAGTGATGGGCAAATGTGTGGAACCAAGTAAATATCTCTGGAATTATTAGAGATATCAAAATGAAATTTGGAAGTTGGATACTACAGTAGATTGCCTATTTGTTTTTATATTTTTTAACAATTTTGAACTTCCGGTTTTACAGGAAGTAATGTCGATTTTAAAATTTGCAATGAAACACCCTGTATATTATTTCAGTTTCTGATGAAACATTTTATTACGAATACAAAAATATCAGGTTCGATATTTTCCATTCCAATACCTATCGAGATATTAACAGAAAAGTAACTAAGGAAAGGAAAAATCTAATATTCATTGAAGAAATATTCATAATTATTAACTGTGTGATTTACTTCTTGACAATAGGCAAGTCGGTTTGTAAATTCTCTAGTAACATCTATTATTAGCTATTACTTCTGGTGGAATTCTCTGGATCTCTTGAGTTATTGTTGCAGCTAATTCTTACAAATTATTTGGACTAGTGGATTGAGGTCGGGACTTCGTGCAGGCCATTCATAAGTACCCCTTCTTCCAATCCATCTGTGATGAAATGTCGGTAGGTATTGAAATAAAAAATATCGAACCTGATATTTTTGTATTCGTAATAAAATGTTTCATCAGAAACTAAAATAATATACAGGGTGTTCCATTGCAAATTTTAAAATCAACATTACTTCAGGTAAAACCGGAAGTTCAGAATTGTTGAAAAAGATGAAAACAAATAGGCAATCTACTGTAGTATCCACCTTCCAAATTTCATTTTGATGTGTCTAATAATTCCAGAGATATTTACTTGGTTCCACACATTTGCCCACCACTGTATAAATAAAAATTGAAAGTACTTTTTATCATTTCAACCAACTGCCAAAGCTAGATATCCCCAAACCCAGTTACATATGACGTCTTTTTCATGCCTTTTGTAAGTCTGTGTGAGACCAAAAATAGATCTTATGAAGATATTTAAAGATGTCGCAATTTCAAACATGCGGCATATTAGCGACGTCTTTTAGACGTATCTAAGGCGTACATGGACGTCTTTAAAACGTAGTTGAAGTCTTATAGATGGCTTCGTGCTAACTGGGAAAAATTTAACATTATTTTGACTTGAAATTATGTAGATTGTTTATCCTGTATATTTTTATAATGTTTTTAGCATTCCATGGCACTAATTATTCCATTAACACAGTATACTCAACGCCTGAATTTCGAATGAAAATTAAATCCAATTTTTATTGTCGGGAATGAAAAGTAGTGGAAACGACTCTCATATTATCAGAGATGTAAAAATTCTCCAGCTATTCTTCAGTGAAAAATGTAGTTTGTCACATAAATAAAATATAAGTATGCGATTCGGAGCGTCAAATATGTTTGCACAGATGCAACTCCTAAATATTGAAAGGATTTTCATGAATATTTCTCCTTTCGCATTTCAAGTAACTATATCTCAAATTTAAAATTCTATTACCAGCTTGTTATTCGTTTATAACGTTTTCACAACGAGATCGGTACAACGATATTTTCATACGAGGTGATATGGTGATATTTATCATTGAAGTAGATAACGAAAATATGTTTCCACTTCCAGCAATTGTATTTAAACTGAATTAACGTAAAACACTGTCCACAACGTAGGGTCCTAACCACTAGACGATCACGGCAAAAACATAACAAGCCCTATTAGCCTTGAACAGACAACGTGCCAGAGTGCCACCAAGATTTAGCTAACGCCTCGGCAGCTGACTATATTATCCTGAGGTGGGTTGAAGGGCACGACAGGAGTAAAGATAATCGCATTGTTGATTATATAGCCAGGGAAGCAGCCGGACTAAAAATTTTAGGCCCCAGTCCCTAACGACTTCGACAATTGCGGAAATAGCCAAACGTTACACCCATGCTCGATCCATTAAGCTCGCTCCGCTCGATCCGCCTCGATCACCCTGGGCGACCTTGGGAAGCTGGCGCCAGAGAAATATTTGGCAATGACAAGGAAAAACCTATGTTTAACAGTAGGATTTCTGACTGGCTACTGTCAACTAAGGAAACACCTCCATACTATGGGGTTAGTGGACACCTCTATGCAGGATGCGTGAACAGGAAGATGAGTGCGTGTTCGGTGAGTCTTGGCCGTCACCTGCCGATAGAAAGGAGATGTCTCCTAGTGACCTGTCCAGCTTCCTGGGAAGGGCAGGATGGACGATGACCTAGGAGGACAACTCCTCGGGAGGATGTACATGTACAATGGGTCAAATGTGGCCTAAGTGCTGTGAGCCTACACTCACCCTCCCTACTCTACAGATACAGAACACTGTCCAGACTATCTATAAGTTTCCTACCACACGAAAAAAAATATATCCATAGCAAATGTTCAAGCCATGTATCTCCATTTCCCTCTCTACTCTTTCCAAGTGTGCCATTTGTCATCATTCAGTCATATCCATACCAAAAACATTTCCGTTCAATCACTTTTCCAGAACTCAGCACCCTTTGTCTGTCTCCCATGTATCTCTAGGATCTCACTGTTTCCTTAGTTCGTCTCATTATCCTATTGTGTTTTAAAGCCGTATTTTAAAGCCGTGTTCATTGCAGTATTCAAACCAAATTCCACAATTTTTCCTTCAATTACTATTTCATATATCTTTAGCATCAGACTCTTCCATAAGGTCGATTATCCACCTCTAATTGTTTTCCAAGCCCCCAATTTGTCGTATTTCGGTCATGTCCATTCAATATTCAATAGATACCTTCATTAAATTGTTATTTTCTGATGTAGTACTTCTCCTTCTTACGTTTACTGATTCGACTTCCTACAAAAAGCAGTATGTTTTTTTTACCTTCCTTGCTCATATAAGGATCGTAGATAAGTGGTGAGAGTTGATTGGAAATAGAGACACCATGTATGCGATAGATTATATCTCTGAAAAGACTATTGAACTGAGAGGAAGGAAACACGAGGGGGTTGTTTTTGAAAAGGAGTTTATTACAGCCGCGTCCGAGGTTCGTCCATGCGAGATAAAATCCGATTTTGGTCCGCGCTGGACCTAAAAATATGGTTATCTTTGACCTATTCTCTCGGCTTTCTGGACTTATCCTTTAAGAATGAAAATATAACTGTAAAAAGATGGTTTTTATTCTCGACGAGTTATATATCATTTCGCAGTATTAAAAAATCACAATTTTCTTTTCACTTACTTTGTTTGTCTCTTAACCCAAGAAAATAGTTCCAGAGGTTTAATTCTTTTGTATCGAATGTCAAAGTAATCCCTTTCCAAAGACATTTTGTTTATTTGCTTCAATAGTTTTACCGGTATACTTTGTTTCTAAAATAAAAATATACTTTTTTGCGCGATCGATCTTTTTCGTTTATTTACAGCATCGGTTGTCAGGACAGTAGGTTCTTTACTGGTTCTTAAGTCTAGCATGTCGGTAAGTGATTCAATTACCGTTCAGACGTCGGTAAGTCAATTACTTACCGACGTCTTAGCCCTACATATATAATATATTACTCTATTCATTACACAAAAGGAACAAAGAAAATAAGGAGATTTATATTTTTTTAATGAACAGAACCGAATAGGACAATATAAAAAGTAATAAATAACAATTTCACCAAAGTGCAAATTATATTTTAAACTGATCGAGAAGTATAAATGTCACTTTTGACACTTCGTTCATTTCGAAGAAATTTATAGTATATCAAGTATCAAGAACGGTAAGGGTTGTTTACCGGTCGACAGCAATGTTGCTGGAGACCGCTATTACCCTTAACGTTCGAAATGCTTATACCATTTTTTGCGCGATCGTATTGAAATATTCGAATTTGGAATGGAATAATTTAAATTTCTTCGAAATGAACGAAATGTCAAAAGTGACATTTATACTTCTCGATCAGTTTAAAATATAATTTGCATTTTGGTGAAATTGTTTTCATACTGTTTATTACTTTTTATATTGTTCTCTTCGATTCTGTTCATTAAAGAATATGAATCTTCTTATTTTTATTGTTTCTTTTGTGTAATATATTATTTAGGACCACTTAAATGTATGTAGGGCTAAGACGTAGTTTACTTACCGACCTCTGAACGGTAAGTGAATCACTTACCGACGTATTAGACTTAGAAACCAGTAAACCCAACCTACCGACCTGACAACCGATGCTGTAAATAAACAAAAAAGATCGATCGCGCAAAAAATTATTTTATTCGAAATTTATTTCAATACGATCGCGCAAAAAATGGTATAAGCATCTCGAACGTTAAGGGTAATACCGGTCTCCAGCAATCCAAACATTGCTGTTGACCGGTGAACAACCCTTACCGCTCTTAATACTTAATATACTATAAAATGGTCTGACTTTCTGTAATTATTTACGAAAATCTACACGCTATCAACACGTAATTGCAAATGAACATCGAAAGAGGGTTTAGATGCCAAAAGATACTTTCAGATTGTCATGCAGCACTGAAATCTTGAGCATGTCCCCAGATCGGATCCATACTGGTAATTGACTCCCTGGCAAACTACTATAGAGTAACTCTTGAGTGACACCCGGACACAAGGGTATTGTGAGAAATGGAACGGCAGTTCCCCTATCAAAGCGAGGGTCTAAAACTGCATTCACTGGACCTATACCATTATTTGGGATATCAAAAACTGCAACACGTGGCTGTATATCTCGGAGAATTCAAACTTAACGTCAGTCGGGCCAGTAGTGAGAAGACTAAATGCTGAAGGTTGAGGTGCTGAGGCTGCCGGGTTGTGCCAAGTTGTGCTGAGCCAATAAATCAACCATGTATTCATCGAATATCCCACAGACCACCAGCATTGTTTTTCAATGGAATAAACCTAATGTTGAATGACGTTATGAAGTCTTTAATGAAATTATGTCACATCTTTACACCTACGAGTCAAAGAGTAGTAGTTTCTAGTACAATTCACGTTTATTGAAAAATATTTGTCTAATTTTTAGGAGGATGCTAAACATAAGTTACAGGATAACAATATGAAGACAGTGAAAATATATTATATTGCATCAAGTGAAATATATCATGACAAACCCTACCATATTTGTGTCAGCAATTCCACTTTATTTTCGTGGGTTCACCCTCCTCATATACCGTCATTTTTGCAGCCAATATTCCATAATATAAGAGCCACCTCGTACATCTCCACAGCTGATGAGATTACCGTTAGTTTCCTTCGTCACAAGTGGGTTATTATATTCCGACCGCATCCCTTATGATTTGTGCTATCCATCATTTTCCCCGAGTCTTTTCTTTGGCAAATCGTCAAATTGAGCGCCGAGGGTCACGAAATCTGATCTTCTATATCCTGATGGAATGACGCTGTAGTAGAATATATCCTCGATGTCGGTGCGATGGAGCACACCGAGTTTGTGTAGGTATTTTTGGAGAAAAACGTAATTGAAAATTGAGTTTTTGATGCATTTTCATCTAAAAGCGACGGTTTATAAATTCGTATTTATGAAAAAATGAAGAAGAAACCGTTTCAATGAAGCTCCGAAAGTTGAAAAAAAAAATTGAAACAATGCTCCTACAGGAAGGTAGACAAATGGATTTATCGGAAAAATGACAATGGCAACTTTGATAAAGATACAAAAATTGAAAAAGACTTTTATTTATAAAGTAGTCAATTATGGTGGTTAAAAGTGTAGCAACATCCAGGTGCATTCATTCACTCATACGCTTGAGTTGGGCTCAACAGACCAGGCACTTGAACTGAATATTTGTACCATTACCCAAGCTATCTACCTACTTCCATTCCAGAAAGCTTCGTGTCTTCTATAAAGGTCACCAATTTATCTAAAGGGATCTTCAGTAGTTGTGATGGTTGTGTTATTTCCACTCCAAAGGGCTCACCTTGTGAATTCTCACAGAAGCAGAGTATGCGAGTAGGTGTTTCATCGTATAGCTCACATTTTCTGCACATAGGTTCACTTACATTGCCCATCCTGTGCAGATGCTTCCTCAGGGTACAGTGTCCAGTCACCGGGTCGGTAACTGTCTTCAAATTATTCTTACCCAGCTTCAACCTCCTTTTGGGGGGGGGGAAACCGCTTGGCGAAGGATGCTGGCTATCGGCATCGATTGCATCCAACAGTGTGGGGCGCTACTCCTACTTAAACCCCCCATTTACGCCCCCTACCATAGCCGGAACCGTCATTTCTGACTTACGTCGGTCTATGGGCGGCAGTCCTATGCTTCTTTTCGTTCTTCTTTCTCCTTTCTTACCATTGTTTTCTTAATTATATCTGCAATGATGGCAAAAATATCCTGGTCTCTTAACATGGTGTTGATTGTGTTATCCGGAGTGAGCTGGTCTCCCACTGCGGTGTCTGTTCGTGCTTTATCGTGGGCCGTTATTGGGCAATCAAACAGGGTTCTACTTTTTCAGGTTTTGTGGAATAGTCGCGTTTGTATATGTAATGTCTTTCCTGAGCAAGAATGTCCAGAGGTGGAATCCCTGTTATTACCGTAAGTGCATCTGCTGACACCGTTTTGTATGCACTTGCAATTCTAAGTAATACCCTCCTTTGAGATCTTACCATCAGATTTCTGTATTTGGTCATTTCAAGAGCTTTACACCAAACTGGGGCTCCATATAGGAGAATAGAGTTTACAACAGTGCCTAGAGCCTCTCTTTTCAGGCTACTAGGTCCTCCTATGTTTGACATCAGCCTGGCTAGAGTAGCTGTTTTTTTTTCGGCTTTCTCGCATGCTCTGCTAATGTGGGCTCCGAATGTGCTCAGGTGGTCTAGGTATATGCCAAGGTATTTTAGAGTTTTCGAACTAGTTATTTGTTGATTTCCAACGATAAACTTTAAATGCTCTCTTATTTTTGCCCATTTAGTTCCCTTTAGAATGATTGCTTCCGTTTTGTGAGCAGCCAGCTGTAGCTTTTTGGTTCGTAACCAGTATTCAACCTCCTGTATGCTTAGGTTGGCTCTGAGCACGAAGTCCTCCTTGCTTGTTGCTTGGACCATTATTGCCAGGTCGTCTGCAAACCCTACGCTTCAACGCTTTCAACAGCCTGGATGAGAGTTCCTTGTCTAACTTATTCAGAAAACTCACTCTTAGTATGGAGGTGACCTTGTGTCAGCCTCCATTTGAGTTGGTGTTTCCCAACTAGCCAGTTCCCGACTTTCTCTTTTATTTAATCCTTTGTGATTCTACCAAACGGTTCCGGACCTATGAAGGCTCCTTTAAAATCTTCTTCAGCTAGCAGGTCTGCTATTCCATTCCCTGCAATCCCCTCTTGTGCCGCCACCCATATTAAAGACACTTTGTTGTCTCTTCAGTTACAGTATCACAAACATTCATAATTACTTGCCAGTTATAGTAAGAGCTTCCAAATCATTGCAATCATTTGGACTAGACGGTTCTATTAGAACATGAATCGATAAGATATATTCTTTTTCGTAGAAAAATACTACTTCTTTTTTTTTATTAACTCAACGTCGAGTGAATTTAAAATAAAATTATGTGTTCTGACATTTTTAATCAGTCTAGGCGTATGGTTAGTCTAAAATTCATAAGAAAACAAATAAAAACAACGTTTTAACTGGTCTGGCACAACGAAACAATGCGGGAATGTGAATGTAGCTGTCCACCTTAATCCAGGAACTAATAAGGTCATGAGAAATGTGCGGTAGACCGAAACAGTGTTAAGCACGTTCTTAAACAAACACAACAAACTCCCAGTAATTGCATTTGGCTATTCACACAACTATTGTATGCTTTGAATTATAAAAACAATCGGTAAAAGTGTCCATTGATTTCATGGAAATTTCTAAGCATAATTATAGTCTATTTGAAGATGATTGAGATCACATTGTTCATCTCAGTACTTGAAAGAAAAAATATACACGTTGGGTCATAACAGAGAGGTATTATTATTTTTTTTCCACTACTAGCGTGAAGTTGACAATTACTTCTCCTTCCAGCCAACTGAGATATTGAATTTCTCTATTAGTGGTTAATACCATAGATAAAAAAATACTTATAGATGAGAAACTGACCTGTGGCGCTCTCTATTTGTACCTTGAGAGTCCCGTCAGTACCTCAACACAAATCAGATGGTTGTAAACTTGCAAAATTACATTAATGGTCCATTTTTTGATATTTCATTTAAAGTTACTTAACATTAAATTGATATTACAAAAATAACAATCAATCAAGTCAAGTAAAATTAAATGAAATGTCAAAAAATGGACCATATAATGCTTGAAGTGAGAAAAATAAAGCAATAATCATCAAGTTTATATATATTATTGAATAAAAAAAGTATACACTAAATAAAACGTTTTTTACATATTTAAATAACAAACATGAAGGAAACTAAATGTTAGGAATTCCACAACAATGCTGGGAAGTTCAAAGCTGTATGGAAGAATAACTACTTCTGTCAGTTTTTATTTAATTAAACATGTTTTTTTTTAAAGGTTTGTTCCAACCCGTCGAAAAACCGTAACATGACGATCACGCTCATGCGCAGTGATTAAAATGCGTTCCAACCGAGACGTGATGGTTTATAGGACGATCCTATTTGCGTTCCAACCTGCCTTTGGATCATTTATGTAACGGTTTCAGAACGGTAATGTCGATACACGGCTCAAATTGAATACTGTTTGGGCTGGCCTGCGCATTGATACATTGAATTAAACAGCTGTTTTATCTGTCATTTATCTTGGTTATGTTTCTTGCATTCCTTCAAGCGTTTTGACCCATTTTTCGATTTTTAATTCACCACCTTGGTGTATAATAAACTATTGTATTCAAGTAGACTCAACTAAAATACAATACAACACTATAAAAAATTCAGTCTGTTGGGGCGTATTCAATGAACAAACAAATCCCGATAGATATTGAGGTTGTGGACTTAATTGCAAGCATTAATTAAGGAGGGTTTTACGGATTCCAGAAGTGCTTAA
>CAJUYG010003916.1:0-18759 GCA_910591675.1 Galerucella calmariensis | reverse complement strand
AGCTCCTATTCTGTGGCCATCAAGTGGAACAGAACGGGGAGTTAACATACTATCTTGCTTTCCCTGCTAACACAGGAATTTCTTTCTGAAGTTTACTCACAACTTTTTCCATTTTTCGGTATCTTCTTAACTACTTTTGAAATTTTATGGCAGTGGGTTTAACTAACAATACAAATATTTAGTGAAATTCAAAGTTTCTGGGAAACTTTTAATTATGGCCTACCGCAAATACAGCTGTTAGTACTTATGAATGAAAAATAAATAGATATTGTATCCCAAATATTCCCTAGTGCATATAATTTTTCCGGAAAAACTCGGAAAAACGACGGCGAAGCCGGATTGCTCGAAATAGAGCAAGTGTTTTAAAGACCAGTTATCCACGAATACTTTACGCTATTTTTTTTGTTGGTGCACTTTGAAATTATAAATACTGGTCTATAACTACTACAACAACAAGAAATGGTAATCATAGATGGAAATAAGAACTAAATGTCAAATGGTTGAATTCGTAATGTATATGATGTATACCTTGCGTTGTCATGGAAATGAGAAAAACATTTGCTGATTTGTATTTTGATGGAAGTTCAACCTTATTGAGTTCTGTGAATGTCAATAGTATTAATTCAAATACCATTTCCTAAGATTTGAGAAATCGGAATATTAATATTTCAAACAATACCAACGGCACTTTCCATTTCACTTTATAAATTTGAAATTGTAAAATATTGTTCGAATGAAAGTTTTGACGTTACAAACTACTCCTGTCAGATCAATAATGAAATAATTGTCATTTAGACATGATTCAGACCATAGACTTAGACTTCGTTTCTCGAGTTGTTGATGTTGCCACGGTAACTTTGAAACACGCGCGTTTTTTGAAGTTCGATTTAAACACGCTGGGGCGTGCTTTGAATATGTAAAATGGTTCACCAATTAAAAAAAAATAGTTATTTACCTAACCAGTTATGAAAAGAGCGATTTGTTGAACAAGCGTAATATTTGCCAAAACGAGCGCCAGCGAGTTCTGCAAATTACGCAAGTTGAACAATGTCGCTCTCTTCATAACGTGTTTACGTACAACGTTTTATCTAATTCCGCGCTTTTATAATATTCGATAAAATCTTCAATTACAGTGGTTATATTGAAGTGGATTGAAATGGTGCTAGAAGTATTGTTACTACGAAGTATTAACGCAGGAAATTGACTTACTTTAAATAACTGTGTCCTTATCCTTAATAACGTTTTTTTTCAATGTTTATAAATCTTAAAATACTATTGAATTGAAGTAATCGGGTCAGTTTAAATAATGAAATAATTGTCAGTTTTGACAGTGCCAAATTAATAAATTATTCTTTGGAACTCATGTAGTATGTCTCTATGTTGAAACAGTTACGTGTCTTTACATAACTACTTTTCATAACTGATATATATGAAGGTTATGAAAAATGTGACGTTACATAACGTCAGGGAGTGACTTAAAGTGTCACATTTGATAGCGGAATTAGATGAAATATATTACTTATGTACATTAATTGTACAATTATAACAGTTAGCAGCTTCACTGATTTCATGTGGAATAATCATTTCCTCGTCACTTTAGTTGTCGATCTCCATTTCTGGATCGGAAAAGTGAAAATACAGTTGAACTATCAACAAATTTATTTTGACAAGCAATGTAATAATAAAAATGCAGCCTACATAGATATTGAAAATTATTCCGAAAGTAAAAAAATCATTCCGAAAATAGCTACTTTCGGTACGATTTGTGTAAAGTTCCATTTTCGATTCAATAAATTATACCGAAAGTTCTATTTTCGGGACGGCTGCAGAAAAAATAATAAGAACAATAATAGAGAATAGAAAAAAAGAAAAATAATTGATAAGAACAATATTTAAACTCTCAAGATAGGAAAGGTAATCACTTCAAACTCATTTTAAATTACAATTAATATAAAAATTACAATGATTGTAGGTTACAGGAGTATATTATTGTTAGCCATATCGGTTAAATTGTTCCTAATTATGTTTGTAGTAGCACTTGCATTAAATTTTTTCTATTTTTTTTTTCGGAAAAACTGCTGACAGCTAAGTTGACAGTTGTTAAGTAATTTTTCCACTTGAAATTTATATTTGAGATTACCAATTCTTGATGTATGTATGTATGTGTGATTTTTGGGGTGACATTCACTGTGACCTAAAAGGTGTATTGTGCCCCCTTACTTCTACTCAGTTTCTGAGGAGAGTCTCAGAAACTAGTAGTTCCTTTAGTCCTATTTCCCTGAGGAATTTTAGGATGTCTGCAGGCTTCAACTTAGGCAAATGTTCCTCTTCTATCCAGTAATCTCCCAGGTGCTGTGCTCTAGGATTCTGGAGTACTGTGCAGTTGGAAAGTATGTGGATGGAGGTTTCTTCTTCCATTCCACAAAATCTGCATTCTTCTTCCTCCACTATTTTGAGCTTTTTCAGGTGCCCATTCAGGCGACAATGTCCCGTTAGGATCCCTGTCAAAACTCTTAGCGCAGTTTTACTTTGACTCATGCATTCTTTTGATCTCAACAGGTTGTAGTCACCCAGAAGAGTCTTTGATTGTATAAGCCCTACTAGATATTTCCAATGGTCAAATCTTCTCTCTTTCTCGGCTTTACTAATTTCTTCCAATATTACATTGGAGCTGATTCCGCAAAAGGGTTCGGGCCCCCAGAAAGGTATTTCAGTCCCCCTCTTTGCTAGTTCATCTGCTATTTCATTTCCTTCTATTCCAGTGTGTCCTGGAATCCATAGTAAGGTGACTATGTTGTTCTCGCCTAGTTCATTGAGTTTGTCTAGGCATTCCCACACCATTTTGGAACTGATTACACAAGAGCTCAGTGCCTTAATGGCTGCTTGACTATCCGACATTATGATAATCCTTTGTCTTCTGTATCCTTTATCAATATTGAACTGGGCGCACTTTCTTATGGCGTGGATTTCCGCTTGAAAGATACTTGGGGTTTTTCCCAAGCTTTCAGAGTGTTTGGTTCCTGGCCCGAACACTCCTATCCCAGTTCCTTCTATTGCTTTTGAGCCGTCTGTATACCATTGAATGGCATTCTTTCCAAGTCTGGTAATGGTATTTGGATCCCATTCCTTCTTGTTGCTCATTTCCGTAACGAATTTCTTTGAAAAGTTATATTTTTTCATCATACCGTCTTGTGGCATGTCCCAGGTTGTCTGATTTCTAAGAAGTGAGGAGGTGTTTTTTTTAATGATTCCCTCTCTACTTAGTCTGTATCTTGTTCTTTCTGCAACACTTTCCACCACCATATGTAAAGGGGTGAGGTTGAGAATCACTTCCATGGCTGCCGTTGGGCATGTTCTCATTGCTCCTGTAATGCATTTTCTCTCGTCGTCAATAGGCTAGTTCTACTACACCAGGCAATGGCTCCATAAGTGATGATTGGTCTCACTATGGCAGTGTACATCCAGCTTAGGATTTTTGGGTTACAGCCCCAGTTTGCTCCTGCCAGATTTCTGCACACCATTATAGCCATTTTTGCCTTGTATGTAATCTCCTTTTCGTGTTTGTTCCACAGGAGTTTACTGTCTAAAGTTAAACCTAGATACTTGACTTCTTGTCTCCATTCAATCTCGTTCCCATCAAGTTTTATGGTTTTGAGGTTGAGTTTTCTTTTCTTAGTGAAGGCTATCAGGATGGTTTTAGTGGGGTTACCAATTCTTGATAGCGATTGGTCATAATTATTAATAGGAAGGAAATAATCACCGAAAAATATTCTCAATAATAATACTGATTGAAGTAACACACAGTGTGTTCATTTCGAAATTGGGCATCGACCCAAAATTGTAGTGGAGCGTCTCGGACGCGATAACTTTATTACAGAAAAGCAGAGTAGAACGCGATTAGTATTTTGATGGGTGACCACTGGAAAAGCACCTATGTGAAACCTGTACATCTTGTAGCAAAATTGATAAAGATTCCTACCACTGGTTGGAATACTATTATGGGCAAAATTTCCAGTTAGGCCTGCTTTCGGCGTCGGTGATTAGGCTCAGTTTCAGAAATAGTCCAACGTTAAATAAAATTCACAATGGACTGTGTCTCGTGGATATGAAGAGATGTTAAGCTGGCCTCTAGGATAGAGAGTAAAGACTGAGGAAGCATAAACAATAATATTCCTTATCTGCACCATCTACAAAAATTCGTACCCGATTCTGGTGATGTCGTTGGAGAGGAAGGAAGGAAATGGATTGCATTAGACCTCGTATTTATTGTTATTGTGCATACAAGATGTGATATGCTCCCAAGTACTCTAAAGTGCTTCGCTGCAGACTGAACGGGCTCTACGACGGTGTTTACCAAGTGGTCATCCATCTAATTACTAACCGCGATCGACACTGCTCTACCGTAATTTTCCACCAAAGTGCTGGTCGACGCCCTATAGTTTCCAAATTTAACAAGTTTATTAACTTATCTTGAGGCATTATTCCAACTGAAGCAATATAATGTATAATAAGCTATAAATCCGAAACTATGGCATATAAGTAGATATGGGAAATACTCAGTAATTTTTGAGGATTTTTAAAATCCACTGAACTCATTATGTTTGGATGATCTGACAATAATGGTAATACTACCATGTACCATGCATCAATAAACCTGTTCAAAAACTTTCTTTTTGAACAAAGCTCTCACCTTCGTGTGAGCTAGCCCGGTCCCTATTACCTGTAAAAATCAATTTGTATCGCTCCAATCCATAAAGTCACCGTTTACCTTTGACCGAACCTTATCGACCTTTGGCGAAAAGATATCCGAACTGCCAATATAACGACCGCCCGCTCTCTCGAATGGCTCTATTTCCTGGAAACATGCTTTTCACCATTGTGCCTCTAATTTCTATTATAAAGCAAAAAATATAATGTGCAATATTATGTAAGTTTACTAGTTTAGTGCCTCAGTGTTTTATGCCATCTAATGGGTAAGATCAACTCCTTATTATGTTTGATGGATTGGAAACATTAAAATTGACTCGTCTCCATCCAGATTTTCGATTTGAAATTGCGATGTTCCCAGAATTTATTGTTTTTCTCAGCTCTCACGGGACGTTTCAAATTAAAGTGTATTCATATTATTATTTTTACTGTTATTGTAATTTATAGAGTGCTGATTTCTGCATCGGCGGTTAGTATCGGGAGTATCCGTATATAGTTTACCATTACCATAGGCAAGAGCCATCATGCGTATTACGCAATATTTAAATTTACGGTGACAAAATTTGATCAGTCCAATAAAGGAAGTATTTTCTATATCGACCTTTATTTACAACCCACCTTTGCAGTTATTTATTCCGAATTAAAATTCGGTGGTCCTTCGTTAGCTTTTTCCCGAAAATATGTATAAGCCTGAGCTTACTTGAAACCAGCTTATTCTGAGAAAAGTTCACAGTCCCATTGCCCAAATTTTTCTAATACAAAACCCCTCACTAAATGAAATTTATATTGAGGAGATCTATACTCAAAACTCACACTGAACAACTCAATATGTATCGCGGGTATTAATAAAAATGCGTTTGCCCAGTAGCATATGCTAGTATATACTCTTTGTACGCAAACATATCAAAAAAATAGTAATTATAAACTTGTTCTCTTCAACCACAAATTATATTTTCACAAGTTGTAGAATAATGTATCTATAAATATCATGTTTATGTTTAATTAATTTTCATACAAAATTTTCCTATCATAGCAGCCTGTTGAAAATAATATTATTTGCTGATTGAAGTATCGGTTTTGAGGTTATGGCAATAAACCATAAATATTTGTATATAATTATACCTGGTTATATTAATTTTAAATCCATGTTATTTTTCTTTTTATTTTCAATTCCTGGACCTCCTTCCAAAAGAGAGACGATGTAGAGACCAAAAAAAACTTATAGTAATTGAATGAATTAGGCTTTCACTTGATGAAGATCCATACTGATGGAATCTGACACTTTAATTTGTTCAATTCTTCAATATATTTGAAATCATGTTCAGCTTAAACTTGTTCGATGAAGTTAATGTGTTAGCGAAGCGTATCAAGTTTAAGTTGAACATAGTATAGTCACAGTATAAGCACGAACCAGTAGTACAACACTTAAAAATTGCCAGAGCTTTTGATGACCTTGAACGGATCGCTTTACGATTCATTTTACCATAGGCGTAGGTGGCATAAGTTTTAAAATTACTTGAGTTACGTTCCTGTACACAATAGAAGCCCCACCTAGGAAAATGCAAGCTCAGCATTCTAAATAGCATAAATAGGAGAGGACACCTTTGTTTGAAGCAATTAAGATTCACAATTGGCAATTGGCATTAGTTTTATTCATTATTTCATAAACGTAGTTTTTAATCATTATAATTTATTTCTCAGTTTATTATACAGTGTATTTAAAAAGTAAATAAAATTTTTTAAAAATAGTTTTTAAGTGTTACGAAAGTTAACTGGCGCAGTCATAGTAGGATTGTTACCAAAATTGTACGAACTTTTTCGCATCTTCGAATATCGTGCAGTGTCCGTTTCAACGGTTAATTGGTGCAGACCTTTACAAGTACGACAAGAATTTAATCGACCAGGGGATCGGAACAAGCATCGTCCACAACCCTATTGGTGAGGCCCAAGGAACAGCATCGTCCGAAGACCATAGTTAAGAAGAATGAAACTAACAATTTTTATGTAAGTGCATCCTTATACCATTTTTAATTTTTAATATTGTTATATTTCTGATTTTTCAAACTGGATCAAATAATTGAAGAATTAATCAATAACATAGATAATTTAGCAGTAAACGAAATGGCTCAACCAAATTTTCAATTAATCAAATACCAAGCAGACAATATTTCGCCTTTTGACGGAAATCCTAAACAAATAAATCGTTTTATTAGATCATGTGAGCATTTCTTAAGTAACCATCAAGATAGAAATAATGCCAATGCCCCTATAAATATTTGTTTATTTGATACTATTTTGAGTAAATTAGTTGGAAGAGCAGCTGATTTAATTGCTTCGCGAACAGAACTAGATACTTGGTTAAAAATAAAAGATTCTTTATTAGTAACATTTTCTGATCAAAGATCTATAGATTGCATAGTTCAAGATATAATTTCATTGAAACCAGAAAGAAATGAATGTATACAAAATTTTGGTTTAAAGATTCAAGACGCTAGAAGTATTTTGTGCTCTAAAATAAATATGTTGAATGAACCAAATGAATTAAAGCTACTTAAAATACAACAATACGAAGATTTGTGTCTCAAAACTTTTATAAATGGTTTAAATTATCATATGCAGTTAGTTGTGAGATTAAAGAACCCAAATTCTATAGAACAAGCTATGGGATTTGTTACAGAAGAAGAAAATTTCCTCAATTATAAAACTCGTAATAATAATTTCAATAATTTAAGACAAATGAATTATAATATTCAATCAAGACCAAGACATACTAATGTTAATGATCAATCATTTTCTTATCAAAATTTCTCAAATCAACGACCTAATTTTAATAATCAAAATTTCTCAAACCAACGACAAAACTTTAATAATCAAAATTTCTCAAATCAACGACCTAATTTTAATAATCAAAATTTCTCAAACCAACGACAAATCTTTACTTATCAAAATTTCCCTATTCAGCGATCAAATTTTAATAATCAAAATTTCTCAAATCAAAGACCAAATTTTAATAACTTCAGACCAAATAATAATAATTTTAATCCCAATTATCGACCACAATTTCAAAATAACTCCAATCAAAACCAAAACACACAAAATAGAAATAATCAAGTGACCAGACCAGAACCAATGGACACTTCCTCTAGCAATACACGTAGAACTAATAACAGACCTAATTATTTTGAAAATACCATACGACAAAATCCAAATTTTCGTTCTGAAGAACTTTTTACTCAAAACGTAGAATTTGAAGACAATGACAATAACAGTTGTACTGTCATTCACAAAGAAAATACAGAAAACAACGATCAAAATTTTTATCAAATAGCCTCGACGTCCAACCAAAAACGATAAGTGTTAATGCTATATACTCCAATTTACCAAAAATATTTATTCCAGAAATTAACGCCACTTTCTTAGTTGATACTGGCTCCGGTCAAAGTTTTCTCAAACCCGAATTAGCTCATAAAATTTATTCAAACTATATAAAGAAGGAGAAATTCTCTGTACGATCTGCTCATGCTACCTCTTTTCATGAAGAAACAATGACTATTCCTATTTTCCCTACATTTCAAATTGAAAATTCCCATAAATTCTATTTATTTGATTTCTCCCCGAATTTCGACGGATTGTTGGGTTACGATTTTTTAAAACATATTAAAGCAAGCATAAACTTCGAGAAATTTATTCTTCAAACCCCATATGTCGAACTACAGTTATATAATGCTTCACAAAAACCAAAAATGCCCACAAATTCTAACGAAATACTAATTCCTCCAAGAACCTCCTTAAAAGTAAAGATACCCGTAGACGAACCTTCTGGTATGGGAATATTAAATTATACAAATTTCGGTAAAGCTGAAATGCCCGGAAAAACTAATATTGCAGACCCCCTAAGTAGAATTACTATCAATGCCTTTGACACAGAATCTAATATAAATAACCCAGGTAATATAGATTTTGACATTGAAGAATTTTTTGCAGACTTAAACGAAATTCAAGATTTACAAAATACCGGTCAAGCAAATGATAACGAAAATGATAATAATAATGATTTCAATGAACCTCAAACAAGTGGAATATCAAATACAGCGAATCCTAATCTGGAAAATGAGAATAATTCTGAAACTGATACGGCTCATAGTGCAGAATCATCACCAGAACAAAGTTTTGCTTTGTTAGATGAAATTATCAACAATAAAGCCTATCAAGTCATAGTAAAGAAAGCTCCTTATAATTCTTATCTTAAACGCGACATAGAAGTATTTGATGGCAATACAATAATAAAAGCTATTATTCCAGATGATAAAGACGCTATTATACAGTTTTTAAAAGAAAACTCTGGTAAAAACACTTTGTATATTTATTTCTTATCACCTGAATTAAGAAAAACTTTCCAAGAAGTATGGAGTAAACATTTCACGAGATTAAAAATAGTAGAGTGTACTAAATTAGTTAACAATGTGTTACCAGAAGAACGTGAACAATTAATTAAATATAAGCATGAAGGAAAAACAAATCATAGAGGTATTGACGAGACATTGAAAGCATTAAAATTAAATTATTATTGGAAATTAATGAAAAAAGATATTAGTAAATATATTAATAATTGTGTAATTTGTCAGAGAACAAAATATAATAGGAATCCTCCCAATGAACCTCTAGTGCTAACTAACACCCCCTCTAGACCATTCGAAATATTACATATTGATACGTTTAAAATAGGAAATAATAGATTTTTGACAATTATAGATAAATTTTCAAAATTTGGACAAGCGTTATCTTATTTTGGAACATCTATATCGGCTTGTCAACAATTAGTACATTTTTTCACATTTTTCGGAATTCCTAAGCAAATCATAGCTGACTGTGGAGGAGAATTCAACAATGACGTTGTTAAAGAACTATTAAAAACTCACAAAATTGAAATACATTTCACGACACCCTACCATCATGAATCAAACTCCCCTGTGGAAAGATTCCACTCCACTCTAACCGAACATATAAGACTTTTGAAAGAACAAGACAAAAACTCAGACTTAGTTACAATAATGCCTTATGCAGTTATAGCATATAATAATACAATTCATTCATCAACAGGTTTTACACCTTTTGAATTAATATTAGGACACACAGATAGTAGAGACGCAATGTCCTTAATACCAACTCAAGCTTACACTCAATATGTGAATGCCCATAAAAATAATACACAAGCCTTATATCAATCTATTCAAGAAAAGTCCCTAAAACAAAAACAGAAAATTATCAGTAGACAAAATAAAAATCGAACTACAAAAAACCCACAGTTAGGTGCTCAAGTATACAGAAAAATTGAAACTCGAGCGGGAAAACAAAAGAATAAGTTTAATGGACCGTATATATTAACAAAAATATTAGAAAACGGAAAAATAGAAATTGAAAATCCAAAAACAAAAAATAAAATTATAGTGCACATAAATGAAACTAAAATTATTTCAAAAATTTCAGATTCCTCGTCGGGATCCTCTTCGTCAATTTTATCAGAACAAATCCAGTCAAATTCCACGACTTAAACAAATATCCTGGTCTCCTACCCTATAAACTAGGCACAACTAAACTCATTCTTTCACACTGGTCATTTATTCAAATTTACAATTTAACTTCAGTAATCTCAGAATTTTATTCAATAAAAAACCGTGCAAAACAGCTTCACGAAAACTTCAAATCTCGAAAAGAAGTTTTAGAAAAATTCGGAAACTCTTTAATTCCCCTTTTGTCCATGCAAAATAAAATCGAATCGCAGATCAATCAAATCAACCCAGAGTCAATAAATGAAAACCGTAAAGAAAAAAGAGGATTATTCAATCCATTAGGCTCTTTAATAAAATGTATAACCGGCAATTTGGACCAATCAGATGCCGACAAATTAGAAAATGAAATAAAACAATTACAATCAAGTCAAAATAAATTAAAAACGAACTCAATTAAACAAATAACCTTATTACAAAGTACCATTGAAAATTTTAATAACCTTATTAGTAATATTACGCATAATCAAGACACTTTGAAAATATCAATAAATTCAGTACAAAAGCGTTTAGAAGAATTAACAATATATGAATATGGAATCAATGATTATATTCAAACATTTCTGGTAATCAATCAAATTACTATGCTATATCAAACCATATATGACATTTTTGAGAAAATAGAAGTAGCTATTTCTTTCGCTAAAATTAACACATTACACAACTCCATAATAAATCCAACAGATCTATTAAAACCCATAAAAGAAAGTAATTTTAGGTCAACCAGTAGCTCTTTTCCTTTTGAAATTACTCTAGATAATATTTTGAAACTTGAAAAATTGATTGGAATCAAAAGTTATTCCATTGGACCAATAATTACCTTCATTTTAGAGATACCAGTTGTTGAATCGGAGGTATACCATTATTATCAATTGTTTCCTATTCCAGTTCCTTTGAATCACTCAGAATTCTATTTTTACCTCCCCCGTAAACCTTTCCTAGCACTAAAAGATGAAAGTTTCTCTTTTATGGACAAAATCTGCCAGAATATTCAAGACGATCAGTACATCTGTGAAACAGCCCACAAATCACTGATAACCAAGAATGCCCCTTGTGAAGTACAACTAATTAATTTTCAATCCAAAATTTCAAGATGTGAAACATTTCCAATTCAATTTCAAGAAATACAGACTACCAGAATCAGCGATGGAAAATGGATCATAACATTACCTTTTGAAAAAATTGCTACAATCGACTGTACTAATTCAGAAATCAATAAACCACTCATGGGAACCTATCTACTAGAATCCACTCCAGATTGCATTGTGAAAATAGAATCAATAATATTCCAAACTTCTAGAAAAAGTAGAATTAATTTCGTTCATATTGACCTTCCTAAAATAAAATTTAACTCTAACTTTAAAACTCAGCCAAATAACAATACTTATTTTTCTCCAATAAATCTCAATTCTATCAATTTAAAAACCACACAAGAACTTCAAAATAAATTAGAACTTCAAAAACAAAGTTTAGAGAAAATTAAAATTCCTGTTTATTATAATCGCTCCAGTATTTGGACCATACTTATATATATCACAATCCTTTGTTTCTGTCTATATTGGCTATGGAAACTCATAAAAAGACGTCGCCAAAGAAGACATCCCCCGATTCAAGAAGTTCAAGAGGAATTCGTTATTTAAGAAGCACACCCCTGTAGGCTATACTTCTTTCTAGGGATGGAGGAGTTACGTTCCTGTACACAATAGAAGCCCCACCTAGGAAAATGCAAGCTCAGCATTCTAAATAGCATAAATAGGAGAGGACACCTTTGTTTGAAGCAATTAAGATTCACAATTGGCAATTGGCATTAGTTTTATTCATTATTTCATAAACGTAGTTTTTAATCATTATAATTTATTTCTCAGTTTATTATACAGTGTATTTAAAAAGTAAATAAAATTTTTTAAAAATAGTTTTTAAGTGTTACGAAAGTTAACTCTTGAACGTGTTAAATGTTTTTTCTTAAATATTGTAGAACAGTACACTGATGAGTGAATAAAACACTGGTCTTATACCAAATATTTATTGATTTTTCCATTTTGTTATGATTTTTAAAATTTTTATTTACAAATTTTAATGTGTAATATAGTCGTACCCTGAAGAAGCTTCATTAAATATTTTATTGGAAAATCAACACAAGAATGTACAAACTCTGGTGCTTGACTAATATTTACGAGTGATTCAACAATATTATTTTCCGTGGCAACTTTCTCAAAAGTCATTTGGAATAATGTTTCTAATAATGAGATGTATTGTACAAAATGTTTATGCGGCATATTCAAGTTTCCAAAAGTATCCTTTTTCGTATTTTCATAAGCTCTAAGGTAACAGTATAAAGACGAATCGTCTAAATTCTGATACGCTTGTGAATACGTCTCACATACGCTGCATGTATGAATTTCCGAACATGTTTCAATTAAATAACCACAAAAGTAACGAACAAAATTCTTTTCCAATAAATCATTTGTCTGAAAGTCTTTAGGCATTGCAGTATTTGATGAAAGGAATATTGTTGGAATAGCCTTTTTTGAAAGAAGTTTACTTTTATGTCTGGTTAAAAATGAGCACCACATAAACGATGACTATTAATGTATGGAGTTAATAGTTTTGGCATCAAGTCAGGCCTATCGCATGCTTCGAGCCAAATTTTAGCTTTGAAACAAAAACAACAAAAAATCAATGCATGAAATTAAGGCTCATAAATGTAATATAAAGATCAAATAATAAAGTATTATAGTAACAGTTTCTCACCTTTTTAAATCCTTTGGAAAAAGGTATAATTTTCCATCACAATTATAATATTTATTGTTACATCCACGAACTACACACGCAATACCCGTTTTCTTCTTTTTAATGGTATCCATTGCAAAAAAATGCTTATAAACTATAAAAATAATACCGAAAGCCCGTAAAAATATAAGCTGTAATAAATGATTCGATTCGCAAACTCACCACTGGCACTTTGGTTGGATCGCAGCACAGCACTGGCCGCCGGATGAGATACTCATCCGAACGACGTTGTAGGTCACAGAGAGCTCGGCAGTGTAACGTCACGAGACAACATACTGGTTCGTTCCTATACTGTGGTATAGTGACGATTTCAACAGATAAAATTGTTTGGCTCATAAACACCGTAACTGCACACTTTTTGGCCACATGAACGAGTCTTCCTTAGATACACGTTTGAACTCAGGTACAGACAAAGTTCAATTTTTTGTTGAATATAACTTTTCCTAGTTATAAATGCAATAAACAGCCCTTCTTAACATTCTTGAAGAAATGAAGGTCTCCTTTTACATCTCGATTAAATTAACAGTTTAAGAGATACCAGCAATTTTTATGGCGCACACCTATTGGCGCATATTGATCATTTGTTGTGATTTTTTGGAACCGGTGTGACTTTTCATTATTATTGTTATTTGGATACTGGTTTTTCAATATGTCAGTGAAATTTAGTTATTGATTTCCCAGGGTTTTATTGTTATTCCAACTTGTGCTAAATTATTGTCCGTTTTCATTGAAGCTTTTTTCACATAATAAACAATGTAAAAGGTTATTTTTATAAACGTAGATTGCACAGATTTATTAATAATTTATTTATAATACAGTATTCCATTGAGAATAATGTGAATGCGCCAATCATCCACTACAACTAGATGTCATATAAAGGGTGTCACAAGATTGTTTCTAGAGGTTGTAACTCGGAAGTTAACGAATAGGTCCATATTTCATCCGAAGTATACAGGGTATGTATGTATGTATGTATTTTGGGGTGACATTCACTGAGACCTAAAAAATCTTTTGTGCCCCCTTACTTCTACTAAGTTTCTGAGGAGAGTCTCAGAAACTAGTAGTTCCTTTAGTCCTATTTCCCGGAGGAATTTTGGGATGTCTGCAGGCTTCAACTCAGGTAAATGTTCCTCTTCTATCCAGTAATCTCCTAGGTGCTGTGCTCTAGTATTATGAAGTGCTGTGCAGCTGGAAAGTATGTGGACGAAGGTTTCTTCTTCCATTCCACAAAATCTGCATTCTTTTTCCTCCACTATTTTGAGCTTTTACAGGTGCCCATTCAGGCGACAATGTCCCGTGAGGATCCCTGTTAAAACTCTTAGCGCAGTTTTACTTTGACTTATGCATTCATTTGATATACAGGGTATCTGGGACGTCATGAGAATGAATGCAATGAAAAAAATTCAATGTAAGTTTGGGGGAAAAACTTAGCTTAAATGAAAGAGCTTTTTATTTCAAATTCAACAGTGTATCACAGTGAGGGTACTCAAGTTGATAACTGCACCAAATTTTCAGTTTAATGTTCATTTGCAACAATAACCTGAACATTTCGACTTTACAGTGATTTTATGGAAAATGTTTAAAATGGCCTGCAACAACACAAGCAGTTCACGTGTACATGCCGCATGTATCATCTCTTGCGTAAGCTTTTTTGCAAATGAACAATAAATTGAAAATTTGGTATAATTATCCACTTGAGTACCCTCACTGTGATACACTGTTGAATTTGAAATATCCATCAATTCCTGAGTTACAGTCTGTGAAAAAAATCTTGGAACACCCTGTATACGGATTTTAGGAAAGCTTTCGATGATAATCAATCACGATGTATCGCCCAAAAAATTACAGAGATATTATTAATGTACTGAAACTTATATCAAACTATTTACGTAACAGGCATCTAGCAAATACCAAACTAACTCGGGAGTTCCGCAAGGATCTAGCCTCGGTCCGCTGTTGTTTATTCAATGTATTGATAATCTTCCAGGTAATGTTTTGTACTCGTAGCGCTTGGTATTTGAAAATGACTTCAAACTGTTCAAGAAGATCAAACTGTTCGTGATCGCATATCACTGCAGTAAGATATTAACAACATAATTAGATGGAGCAAGGAATATAAATTAAATTTTAATATCGAGAAATGTTGTGTTATGTGTATATCAAAGAAAAGTATTTTTGATTGTTTAAAATGCCAAGAAATATTGAATGGGAAGGATGAAATCAAGGATTCTACAAGAGTCAAATGTCTTCCATCCCACACATCCAAAAATCAGTTAATTGTGCCAATCGTAAGATAGGTTTAGTTTCTGGACAAACCTCTTTTTTCAAATACTGAGAGTGTAAAAAAATACTGTGATAAGACCTAAGCTTGAGTTTGGATCTGTTAACTGAGGAGATCAACCTCAAATGTATTTAGAAGATAACGAGAAAGTGCAGAATAATACGTTTCTTGAAATAGGAGGAAATAATTCCTGGCCAGACTATAAGACAATTAAATCAAATATATTACGTGAAGAGTTCAAGGTTGGGTATATCTAGTACTGGTCGGCATAAATTGAATATGATGATTTTCTGGTATGAAAATAAAATGATTAATTGCATTAAACCATCTAATAATTTATCGTGCTCAAGTCCTTCCAAAGTTCTTTCAAGGTGAACACGATCCTCTTTATTGTTTGAAAGACCTAGACATGGCCATGTTAAAATTGCCAACAATATAAACAATGTTATTCAAATAGATTGGACAATTCTAGAAATTAGTCGTCTATTCTTTGTTTTCAATTCTCCACATACCTTTGTCAACCAAATACGATCCACATTTTAATACCAGCCATCATGTACTATTTATTGATTGCACTACACATAAACCGTATCATCCCGAACCCAAAATATTAGATTATAATGAGCAGCATCAGCATCATGCTAGCCTACATCTTTATGAATTTATTTTTCACAGCTTATGCTGGAAATTTGAAAACAACTCAACATATAACAGTGATTCGCTAAAATACTTCCATTCCCAAACTTATCCCTTCACCTAAAGACATATTAATATCCTACTTTACTCCTTTCATCCCTCTTTTCCTGATTGAGAAAGTTTTTTTTGACATCGGACTTAATACCATCACGTCCATTACTCTTCTCAGAAGCGGCACGTCAAAAACTTTCCAAGGGTGACTTATAGGTATACACCAGAAGTTCTTTTTCTAAGTGGGCAGTAATTATAAACACATTCAATAATCCTCAAGTCCATTAATCCTCTAAATATGCAGTATACAGTTTTTCAAACAAGTCATGATATCCCAAATTGTTCTACAATCGCCACTGAACAATGAATTAATCTGGTAATAAATTCGTCTACAACATTTTCTAGCATACCGGGTGTTACATTCTGCAATTCCTGTCTAATTTGGACTTTCGAGTCATTAATATTGTAAGGTCTGTGTAGAATTTCCAAGAATAATGTACTGAGCCGACTGAAGCCACCAGTTCTCAATAGGTTAGAAATTCCAATTGCTCAAGAGGCAAAATACTTGGAAGTCATACTTGAACATATGTTGATATGGAATCAATACCTGCAGAAAATGATACAAAAAGAAACGATAACACTCAAACTGTGCCGTATAATGTGTGGAAAGAACTGAAGCTGGAACTCATAATGATTATATAGCTACTCCAAAGTCATCAAACCCATGACAGCATATGTCTCGGTGGTATGGTTGCCAAAGACTCAGAAAGCTGATTGTATGACTGATGTTTGGTATGAATTCACCAAGATGTATAAGCACGTACATCCACTGTTTCCCTCCTTTGGGTCGATCGATCTGTAGCTACTTGGTCCATGAACTGTATTTTTTACAATAATAGCTCTTAAACTGTTTTTTTATAGTACATATTTGATAAAAAATGCCATTATATTACATTCTATAGCTTCTAACGTTGGCTGTGACCTACAATTATTGGGAACTTTCTATAAACTTGACGTTTTTAATTCAACGGTATAAGTTTTACGAGCAAAAGTTTTATTGTTTACAGAGTCTTAGAAGATTCCTCCCCCAAAGATTAAATTAATAATTATCGAACATTTTCATGCGGAAACTTTTCACAACTTTCCATGTAAAGTATATAAACCAGGTGCATCGATAAACTTTATTTGACGTTGTACCATAAATCTGATAGCAGAATCGATCGTTATGGGACTCGCCGTGAGATCGAGGCATCCTTGGATTTTAAAATGACAAGCATAAATATTGTGATAGTCCAAAAATTTATTCGCATACTTTGCTGGGTGCTGGTAAATTAATGAAAAATATATTTCTGTGCTCCAGATCTTTCGTATAACCGCAACTATAAACTATACATAAAATGGAATCAATTATTAACTTATTATTGATAATCTTTCGATTTTATTTTATAATTATAGGGTGATTTTATGTAGTTAGAGTTGGAAAAATTAATTTGTGATTAATTGATTTGTTATACAGTATGATCAATCAGAAATTTCTTCTTTTTGTGTTCTTGTTCATGTCAAAAGACTGGTGGTCCCTGCAGACACAAGCAGAATGGTTGGTTATATCGTGAGTATATCCCAACACCGTTTAACTTGGAACATAGCCCGAGAAGTGGATTTTAGTTCTTATTGAACGGTCTACTCTGGAAACTAATTTCCAAATTTTTTCAATGCGTTACAATAGTCTGTTATTTTATCTTGACATCTACCTTTCTAAAGTAGTGTGACTATAATAAAGACTGAAAACTGTAAGATACTCACTAATGATTATTTCGGAATTTACATATTATTATCTTCAGAATGACATAAGTTACATTTGAATCTTAATATTAAATTGAGTTCTTTTCTTCAACAAATGAGTGAAGCATAGGGAAAGTAGTTATTAACATATTTTAAATAAACTCACCATGACACACAATAAGTAAGGCATAACGTATGTTTTTGAAGTCTTGGCACAAAATATCGGATTTTTCGAATGAAGAAATTCACTACAAGACCAACTAGTTGTTATGAATCACAATTCAATACTCAGCTAAACTATACCATCGAATTATGTGGAGGGACCCATTCTGCTACACCAGTCGCAAATTTCTTCGACTGTCTTTCATGAGGTCATGGACAGAATTCAGATTAATTTCTCTCAGTTTCTCGTTAATTCGCCGTCCTAATTATTCTTCATCCTAGGCTTCCCAGCCTCGATGATAAACCTTTCTATACAGCAAAGCACCAATATTCTCTATGGGACGAGCTTGAAGCAAGCTTGGAGGATTATTGTCTCTGGGAACAAAAGGTATGTGGTATTTGGGTATTTCTTGAGTGATAATAGATGCTAGATCGGGCCAAAACATGATATAGTCATAAGAATGAAGTTCCTGGACAAATTGAAGCAATTTGGGCAGGCAGTTATCAATATAGCTCTGACTTTTCAAAGCTCCACCCCTCACTCTTCCCACAAAAGGTTGGGATATGACCCTAGTAGAAGTTGCATAACAGACAAAGATTTCATCTGCAAATTTCGCTTTATAGTTGTATCTTCCATTTCAGAGATACTTGTAGTCTGGAATTTTTTTTACTCTGCCCGAGTTTACGTCAGTATCCATCTTAGTATAAAAAAAAAGCACTTGAGGTTATTCAGGGTACTTATGTCTTTTTCGGTATTTTAGACCATTCCTTCTCAATTCCAAC
>CAJUYG010003915.1:5836-18283 GCA_910591675.1 Galerucella calmariensis | reverse complement strand
ACTGTAAAATGTGACGTAGTCGAGAAAGATCCGTTAGGATGATAAGGCTTTGGTTCCTACCGGGAGACTTAAAAGTAACTTATGTTGAAACATTACGAAATAACGAATACCGAGGGGGCTTAACATGCTATATTTGAACTGAAATATGCGTGGCACGTCAAACGCAACGTGTTGAGTCTTTGGGAGGTTTTTCAAGAAAACATATATATGTTGTTGATAATGTGTTTGGGGATTAGTTTTTTAAAGATAACATAAGGGTGAAGATCATGTTAATAATTATATTAGCGGCAGCGCTCTGCCCAGCGCTATGTGTTATCGACCAACAGTACGCTATGAAGTATTTACAACGTTTCGGGTACACAAATGAAAATGATTTGACTAAACTTGGGGATTATTTGTTGAGTTTTCAAGAAAGATATAATATCCCTGCAACGGGAGAATTAGATGAAAAAACAATTCAATAGACCAAGATGTAATGTAAGTGAAGCAGCTTCCGACGATGATCATTCTTTTAGAGTTAAATCAAAATGGTCAAAATTTGATTTGAAATGGTATTTCCCTCAGGCAACTCGGGCAAATCCAGAATATCTTGAAGTAACCAAAAAGGCTTTTGAAGTGTGGAGTAACAGTTCAAAGTTTAAATTTGAATTAATACACAAAACACGACCTTATGCTCCCGATATAACTATTACAGTTGTACGGGGAAAGCACTATTTTCGAGCAGATTGCCAAGGTAGAGATGAGTGCTCCAGTACATTTGATGGTCCCGGAAAGGTGTTGGCACATGCTTATTTCCCAAAAGGCAACAGTTGTGTAGAGCTTCATATTGATGCTGATGAGAAGTGGGATTTAAGTTTGGATGGATCAACTTCAGAAGATCAGACTAGTCTACTTATGGAATTAATTCATGAAATTGGGCATATCCTAGGAATTGCTCACAGTGATATTGAGTCAGCAATAATGTATCCATGGTATCAATTCATTGCTCCTAAATTGGATGAGGATGATAAAATGGCCCTTGAAGCTCTTTATGGACCAATCAATACATATGTAAATAATCCTTTCAAACCCACATCTCGTCCACCACCGACTACAAAGACACTTGATCATAGACATCAACCAAATGAACCGGATAAAAATTTATGCGACATAACACCGGAGTATATGTTCATTTCCATGGCTGGTGAATTTGAAAATTACCATTTATATATTATTAATGGAAATTCCCTATGGAAAATTGATTTGAACTCGAAACTTATTCCCTCGCAACCAGAAATACTCGATGATTATTTACCTGAAGAAGTGGGCCCCGTAATTCAAATTTTTCAAAGTTCTTCAAATAATTTAATAGCAATCAATGACCGTAAATACTATGTAGCAGATTTTCCCGCTCTACAAATACTTGAGGAAAATAATTTAATTATACCTAAAAATTCCCAAATAAACACAATGTTTCAAAGCAATCATGGGAAAATATATGTATTTTATAATAACAGTAATTATATTGAATTTGACAAGAGCTTCAAAACTGTCCAGAATAGAGGACAAATAAAAGATATTTTCCCTGGACTACCCACAGATGTTACGGGGGCATTCCAGTACATTGACGGACACATGTACTTTTTCAAAAACACCACATACTACAAATATAATGAGTTTATCAAAAAACTTGTTGCGGCCGGACCCTTTAATTGGAACATATTTGATATCCCATGTCCTAATGGAGACCTTTTAAATCATCTCAAGACTTTATTAACAAAAATAATTTCTTTTTATCAATAATATTTTTAAAATAAACTTTTGCAAATAATTAAATTGTTTTTCTGAAATTCCTACGAACGTTACATTAAAATGTATCGAATAGTAGAACCGGATGAAGCCTCGGTTTGATAATATAATTCCAGATAGTTCTAAGACCGCAATCGGAAAAATCCATTATCACAACAGGAAATGATAAATATGAAAATGAAAACAACTCACCACAGAAATTTTGTAAAATTGATATGTCTCAAACCACAATCAGAAAAAATCAACATCACAACAGGAAATGCGAAATATCAAAAACCTTGGAAATTGTACAAAAATGATATGTTTTTAAACCACAATAACCAAATAGAAAATAAATTATCAACAAAAATAATAGTTTGTCACAATTTCACGAAAGTGATATGAAATCCTTGAAAAAAGGTATAAATACATTTTTGGTATTACGGCAACGACAGTTCCATATTGACAATCAACGAGTCTAGTTCGAGTTCGAGTTTTTTAAAAAACAAAGTAAGTTTTATCTTTATATTTTTTATTTGCTCTTTACATTTAGTTTCCAAAAATATTTTGAAAAAGTTTTATTTGCTATAAATTTATTGGGGGAAACTCCTTGTCGACTGTTACAACAATTATCATGTCCATTTCAGATGAGTTTTATTAATGAACTAAATACCTTCTCTACTTCTACAGAGGTAGAGAATAAACCAATTAGGAAGCTGAGAGAAATTCCTGAAAACGTCCCACAAAAAATCAGGCACATTAAAGTAGTGCGATCCAAATTTGGTGAAGCTATATTGGTTGAATTGGAAGAGAGCGTAACTTTTCTCCCCCAAAGGGTAGTGGAAAAATACAAGAAATATATCGCAGATATATACAAGGGGAGCTATAGTTTGGTGTTTTTGGGGTTACAGAATATTTCTAGTGGATACCGCCCCAGGACACTATTTAAAATAGAAGAAAACAATTAAACGGTAAGATTTTTTATTTTTAAAATCATGTTAATTATTTAGCGAGGGCCTGAGGTCCACTCACATTTAACATAACCTGTGTGATTCTGTTTTAAAATCATTTTAAAAATTATTTTTTCGTTTCAGCAACACATCACAAAATTTAAAAGCAACCGGCTGAGGTCAACTTCAGAAGTACACATCCGCAGTCACAATATAACCCATTGCACCCATTGGAAGCGACCTGCTGAGGGCAACTTAAAAATTGAGGAAATTCGCATCCGCAGTCGAAGACAACTTTAGAAAGCTGGTGAGTACATTTTTATTCATATACTCAAGAATGTCGAACTTCAGTGTTACTCTACAGCAAATTGATGAAATTTTAAATTCTCTAAACAAAATTCAAACCTTTTCAAATAGAAACAAATGGATTTTACTGATTAATAAACACCTCAGAAAATGTAATCTTGCTTTAAAATCTTTCAAGTTTTCGATCGGAGTAAAACATAAAATTCATACAAAAATAGCACATTTGAAGCGCATGCGATGTTTAATAAAAGGGACTTATATGGGTGGAGGACTTGAGAAATCTAGTAAAAGGGTCAAGTGGGAAAGCATTAGTGCTGCATTTGAAAGCCGATTAAAAACAGGAGTTATTTTAAACTTGTCACATAAAGATATGAATGCATTCTTTACAGATGCTTTCAAAATTTTTAAAAACAAGATTTTATTAGTTCTCAAGAAATCACAAATTTCAAAAGTGAACACCACCTTTTGTGGGGATTTTATTAAACAATCAAAAGACGTGGAGTTAGTGGACCGCAAATATTTCAGTACTCCCAATGTTGTATTAGACATTGGAGATGATTTACATGATTGGTTTAGAATAAATATTGATCCTATTTTGAACAGTTTATCAGAATTTGCTGAAAAAGAAAGCGGGTGGGCATTATCTCGAATAATTTTTTTGGAAGTTGCAATAAACAAATATGAAATGGGGGTTGGCTCGTCTTTCATTCCACTACCAGAACCAATTTCTCGAAGGAAGGCAATTGTAAACGTTTGTAATATGGACCAAGCTTGTTTTTACTGGGGAGTAAACAGTTTTTTAAATCCTACTTCTAATCCTCATCGTACTTCATCGTATCCACATTACTCTGAAGTTCTAAATTCAAAGGGCTTAGATATTGAAATGCTACTGTCCCAAATTACAAAATTTGGAAAATTAAATAATATATCAGTAAACGTATACTCTTTAGAACTAAATCAATCGAATAAATCTACATTTTATACAGTAGTTCCTACAAGATTAACTAAAAATAAACTTGAAAGACATGTTAACCTATTGCTGGTTCAATCCAAGTATTATCCCAAGTTAAATGATTATGATGCACCTCCTGTAGACGATACGAATGAAAACATTAAGTACCACTATTGTTGGATAAAAAATTTATCTAGATTAATTTCATCTCAACTTTATAGAAGTATGCATAAAAAATTCATTTGTGATAGGTGTTTGAACTATTTTCATAGTAAACAAATTTTGGATAAGCATGAAAGTGTTTGTAAAAATATGAATGAGTCAAAAATTTCTTTTCCCAATCATACTCACATTGAATTTAAAAATTTTATTTATAAGCAGAAATGTCCGTTTGTTATTTATAGTGATATAGAATCCATACTAAAGGCTTATACAGATCAACAAAAAACAGATAAAACTAAAAAATATCAACAACACGTAGCTTTTTCTGCAGGATATTATTTAAAATGCGCTTACGATGATCAGCTTTCATATTATATATATCATCAGGGTGAAGACTGCATGGATTGGTTTACCAATCAGTTAACTGATGTAGCAAAATTTGTAGAGTCCAAAATTTTAGATATAATACCCCTAGGTGTTACACCCAACTTGGGTAATGCACTAAATTGTCACATTTGTGAACATAAATTCACTGATAAAGATATAGTCGTTAGGGATCATGATCATTTCACTGGAAAATTTCGTGGATATGCTCATCAAGCATGTAATTTGAATTTTAAAAAAGTTTTTGTTGTTCCAGTGATTTTTCATAACTTAAGCGGCTATGACTTACATTTTGTTATTAAGGAAATTGCAAAACGTGGTAAGGTTTCCATACTACCAATAAATAAGGAAAAATATATAAGTTTTACCCTACATGATTCTGAAACTAGCATCAAGTTTAGGTTCATAGACTCCTTTAGATTTATGGGAGCAAGTCTAGACGAACTGGTATCTACACTGAAGGAGGATGATTTAAAACACGAGTTTCATGATTTAAATAACCAAAAACTGAAACTTTTGATGAAAAAAGGGGTTTTTCCATACGATTACATCGATTGTATAGAAAAGCTCAACGATGTAGAATTACCGTCCATTGAAAAATTTTACAATAAACTTTACGATTCTAATATTTCCATGGAACAATATAACCATGCAAAAAATGTTTGGGAGTATTTTGATACTGCTAACCTGGGAGAGTATAGTCAGCTATATATGAAAACAGACATACTGTTATTAGCAGACGTTTTTGAGCAGTTACGGAGTAATTGTTTGCAAACGTATCAGCTAGATCCTGCGTGGTACTATACTCTTCCTGGGTATACGTGGGATGCAATGTTAAAGTATACCCAAATAAAATTAGAATTACTTAAAGATATTGATATGATTATGTTTATTGAGAGAGGTATTCGGGGGGGTATATCTGTTTGCTCAAATCGATATTCCGAAGCCAACAATAAATACATGGAGGAGGAGTATGACCCTCAAAAACCCTCTAAGTACCTTTTGTACCTAGATGTGAACAATCTTTATGGTTGGGCAATGTCAGAATTCCTCCCTTATGCAGACTTCAAATGGGAAGATAACTCGAACATTGATATCAATCAAATTGCAGACGACTCTCCAGAGGGGTACATTCTTGAGGTAGACCTGGAGTACCCTAAGGAGCTACACGATCTACACCAAGATTTTCCTTTTTGTCCTGAACACAAAACGCCTTCCAATTCCAAATTAAAAAAACTCATGGCTACCCTACACAATAAACATAATTATATCCTACACTATCGAAATTTAAAACAAGCTTTAGCAAATGGTTTGATTTTAACAAAAATACATAGAATTTTAAAATTTAAGCAAGCTGCATGGTTAAAACCCTACATCGCTTTAAATACTAAACTAAGAACGGAAGCTACTACAGCTTTTGCCAAAAATTTGTATAAATTGATGAATAACGCGGTGTTTGGTAAAACCATGGAAAATATACGGAATCATAGGATAGTGAAATTATCAAGATCATATTTGGGACGTTATGGAGCTAAAAACTTGATTGCTAGTCCTTGGTTTCATTCTAGAACAATTTTTGAAGAAAATTTAGTTGCAATAGAATAAAAAAAGAGTTATCTCGTTTTCAATAAGCCCCTGTACATTGGGATGGCCATTTTAGACATTTCAAAAACTTGTATGTATGACTTCCATTATTCATACATCATCCCTGAATTGGGGAAAAAAATTTGTAAATTAATGTATATACAGATACAGATAGTTTCACGTATGAACTTCATTGTGATGACATATACGAAGAAGTGATAAAGGATGATATTCACATGTTTGATACGAGTGATTATGCCGAGGGTAATTACTTTAACATTCCGTTAGCAAACAAAAAGGTGTAAGGTTTGATGAAAGATGAATGTAATGGTTCTATTATGACACATTTCATAGGGCTACGTTCAAAAATGTATGCTTTTAAAGTTAGGGGTGGGAAAATAGTGAAAAAATCTAAGGGGGTAAAGAAAAATGTAAGAAATAAAATTACTTTCGAAGATTACTTGAACTGTTTAAAAAACTGGGAGTCGAAGTACATTTTCCATAACACAATTCAGTCCTATGCACATAACGTTTTCAGCATTGAACAAAAGAAAGTGGGCCTTTCACCTGAAGATGATAAGCGGTCACTAATTCCAGAGTCGTTTGATACGCTTCCCTGGGGGCATTACAAACTAAGTAACACTGAGTAATTCAATTTTTTGTTGAGTATATGTATATAAAAATGTACTCTGATTGTTTTAGATATGGATACATTAAGTGAAAACTGTATAAAAATAATTTGCGAAAATATAGAATGTCTAGCAGATTTTTTCGAATCATCAAAATTACCATGGACTCTTACCAAACAAATCGCAAAAAAGGTAGAACGTGTCGCGGGACACACGGTAGGAACTTTAGTTCCTGTTACGCAAAAGTTATGTAACACACCTGACGTTATAGATAAACAATTTGCATATTCTTTGGTGGTTGAGTAGTAAGCACACCAGACTCTCACGCGTTAGACCCGGGTTCGATTCCCGGCGAGGAATTTTTTTTATTGTTAATTTTATTTTTAAATAATCATTCTGCTTGATATTAATAACGACAACAGATAGACGTTTGAAATATTTAGCAGAATATTCATTATTATAGATAATGGTACGGTACCCTTCATGAGGGAGTACAACTGGCAACATCTACTTTTTTTTTCTCAAGTTTTTGTTACTGGCAGAGCCAACAGGCCAGTTATATTTAAAAAAGGAAACCGTAGCATTATACAAAATGGACATTCAAGAACTGTACGTTTACCACAAAATTAGTGGAAACATAAAATTGAATTGTTAAATTTTTCATTTGAAGTTATATTACAGTTTATAAAAATTTTTATTTTCTAGATTTTTTCCTAAGTGGGTTATAAAAAAAATATGCTGCTCGACTCGTGTGGATTGTCCATATCGCACTTGAACGATCTTCGTCCTCGTGCGATATGGCCATCTTATCCACACTAGTTGCACAAACTACAATTTCTTTCAAAATATGCCCTTTTACATTTAAAAACTACCTGCCAAATGTCAAATCAATTTATCCATCCATTTTAAAGTTATCGAATTAAAACATTCAAGTTTTCAAAATTTCAACACCCTGTATTTCGAAAAGTAGCTAGACCCCTTAATCGCGCAAAAAAATTATGGAAATAATAGTAAAAATTTATCCGAACAAATTCAAGTAGATCACCAGCACTGCGAATACCAGCTTTGCATAGAATTTCAATATAGCATCGGTGGTTCAGTGGTTAGAATGCTCGCATTGCACGCGGGCGGCCCGGTTCGAATCCCGGTAGGAGCATATTTATTATTATGAATCGCTGCTTCGTAAACGAGAAAGAGACTAAGGAGGCACAAGCACGCAAGCAAGGCACATAACGAAGCAACGTAACATAACGTAGCGTAACGTAACGCGTAACGGTCAGATCTTTTGCGTCGCGACCCCTGGTCGCTCAAACATAACCTGGCGTAAAGAACTGAAGTTCCAAAAAAAATATATATCGATTAATCAATCACCCGATTAAATTAATTGATCACCCGATTAATCGATTATTTTTCGATAGATCGATTATTTTGCCCACCCCTAATGTACACCACTGGATCAAAAATTGAAAAATGTTTTTTCTACACCCGCATAAATATTATCCATCTTTTCTACACCCATATGTATATTATCCATTTCCTGCACAGTTTAAAGAATGGAAATGTAGGCCTTATCGGTTAACCGAACGTATATTATGATTTCATATACATCCTGGAATGTACTTATATGAAATCCACCAATCAGTATTCGCGTTTAGTACTCGTCACTCATCTTTTTTTCAATTTAAAGAAACGTCAAAATAACTTGTCAAAAAAGTCTCTCTCAGAAGCACTGGATTAAGAATATTTATTTACAAAAATGAACAAATAAAATAGTCCGTATAAATTGATAACAAATACTAAAAATAGAATAGAATGGGTAATTGAGGAGCTACCGATGGACATGTCCTTATAATAGATCTCGGTGGTTGAGTGGTAAACATGCCAGACTCTTACGCGGTAGACCTAGGTTCAATTCCCCATGAAACAACTTTTTTTTTATTAATGATTTTATTTTTAAATAATTATTCTGCTTGATATTGATAACAACAACAGGTAGACGCTTGAAATATTTCGTATTTTGCATATTTATTGTAGATAAAGGTACGATACCTACACTTCGTGCGGGAGTCCGACTGGCAACATCTACTTATAACAGCTTCGCATATTTAAAAAGGGAAACCGTAACATTGTACAAATTGTACATTTAAGAACTGTACGTTTATCACAAAAAAATTAGTGAAGACATAAAATTGAATTGGTACGATTATAAATAATATTGTTGAACATTTTCATTTACAAAAATAAACTTGAATAAAACAATCCGTATAAATTAATAACAAATACTAAAAACAGAATAAAATGGGTATTTAAGGGACTATCGTTGGACATCAGCTCTTACAAAACTATTCAATACTTCTGACGTTGAACTAGTTCAAACCCCAATGGTTGAGTGGTAAACATACCAGACTCTCGCGCGGCAGACCCGGGATTGATTCCCCGTGAAGACGTTTTTTTTTAATTGTTAATTTTATTTTTAAATAATAATTCTGCTTGATATTGATAACGACAACAGGTAGACGCTTGAGATATTTAGCAGAATATTCATATTATAGACAAAGGTACGGTACCCTTCGTGCGGGAGTCCGACTGGCAACATCTACTTATAACAAAAAATTAGTGAAGACATAAAATTGAATTGGTACGATTATGAATAAAATTGTTGGAAATTTTTAATTTCAACTTACTTATATTTATTTTACAGTTTATTCAATTGTTTATTTTCTATATTTTTTCCTAAATGGGTCGTAGAAAAAATATGCTGTTCGACTCGTGTGGATTGTCCATCCATATCGCACTTGAACGATTGAGCACTCTGCCTACGGCGTCGTGCTCAAACTTCGTCCTCGTGCGATATGGCCATCATATCCACACTAGTTGCACAAACTACTATTCTGCACAGTTTACAAAATGGAAATGTAGGCCATCAGTTAACTAAACGGATATAATTTCATATACATCCTAGAACGTATATGAAATCCACCAATCAGCATTCGAGTTGAGTATCCGTCATTCATCTTTTTTCAATTTAAAAGAAACGTCAAAATAACTTGTCAAAGTTTCTCATAGAAGCGCACTGGATCAAGAATATTCATTTACAAAGATAAACTTGAAAGAAATAATCCGTACAAATTACCAACAAATAATACTTAAAACAGAATAAAATGGGTATTTGAGGAGACCTCAGATTTTATAAAATTATGTAATAGGTACATCTGACGTTATAGATAAACAATTTTCATATCTCTCAGTGGTTGAGTAGTAAGCAATCCAGACTCTCACGCCGTAGACCCGGGTTCGATTCCCGTGAAAAAGTTTTTTTTTTAATTGTTACTTTTATTTCAAAAAATAATTATTCTGCTTGATAATAATAACAACAACAGGTAGACGTTTGAAATATTTAGCAGAATATTCATTATTATAGATAGTGGTACTTGGAACCTTTCATGAGGGAGTCCGACTGGCAACATCTACTTAGAACAGCATCGTATATTTAAACAGCATCGTATATTTAAAAAATGAAACCGTAGCCCTATACAAATTTCAAGAACTGTACGTTTACCACAAAATTAGTGGAAACATAAAATTGAATTGTAAAATTTTTAATTTGAAGTTAGGTATATTACAGTTTATAGAAATTTTTATTTTCTAGATTTTTTCTTAAGTGGATCGTAGAAAAAATATGCTGCTCGACTCGTGTGGATTGTCTGTATCGCACTTGAACGATTGAGCACTCCGCCTACGGCGTCGTGCTCAAACTTCGTCCTCGTGCGACATGGCCATCATATCCACACTAGTTGCACAAACTACAATTTCTTTCAAAATATGCCCTTTTACATTTAAAAACAACCTGCCCAAACTACAATTTCTTTCAAAATATGCCCTTTTACATTTAAAAACAATCTGCCAAATGACAAATTAATTTATCCATCCATTTTAAAGTTATCGAATTAAAACATTCAAGCTTTCAAAATTTCAACACCCTGTATTTCGAAAAGTAAATGTGCTAGACCCCTTAATCGCGCAAAACAAATTATGGAAATAATAGTAAAAATTTATCCGAACAAATTCAAGTAGATCACTAGCACTGTGAATACCAGCTTTGCATAGAATTTCAATATAGCATCGGTGGTTCAGTGGTTAGGATGCTTGCATTGTACGCGGGCGGCCCGGGTTCAAATCCGGCTGGGAGCATTTTATTATTATGAATCGCTGCTTCGTAAACGAGAGAGAGAGACTAAGGAGGCACAAGCACGCAAGGCACATAACGAAAAAATGTAACATAACGTTTCGTAACGTAACGCGTAACGGTCAGATCTTTCGCGTCGCGACCCCCGGTCGCTCAAACATAACCTGGCATAAAGAACTAAAGTTCCAAAAAATTTGCAGAATACAAATGGAGATTTTTAAATAAGACTGCTCAAAATGACCAGTCACGGTTTTGTAGAAATCTCAATTATGTTCATTGTTCACGAGACATTATGTACAAAAACCGAAATGCTGTACTTGCTAGATCTGACTGGGGCTACATATTTGAAGACGAGTCTGAATATTGCATATGGGTTAACTATTATAGGATTGATAGATATAACATATATGTTTGTAAAGAATGTTTTGATAGCATTAAAAGATGTCATAGAAGCTTGAGGAAACATTTGATTGTAATCAATGATCATTACCATTGTAACGAGTTATTTTTGTTGTTATAGATACAGGGTTAATTTTCAACACTTTAAATATATTATAACTCGTTACTTAAATTCAAACTCTCTTTTCTTTTATTAAATTGATTTTTATTTATTGTTAGGTATATTGTTGTTTTGTATATTTTTTTTAGTATAAGACCGGAGGTACGTAAATGAATTCTATCATGAAATTTAGTAGTTTCTAAAGTTAAAATTTTTTTTTTCAATCGATAAGGACATTTGGTATATATACCATTTATTTAATTTCAAAATACGTCTGGTATATGACAAATTTTTTGTGGTATCTAAATTTTACTAGCGACAATGAGGATATAAATAGCAGGAGAATTGATTTGGAGACAGAGACCGACCGCTGATTCACCTTTTACCTTTTACCTTTACCTTTACCGTTGACCGTTGCTAATTTTTGTACGTAAAGTGTGTGTCCCAAGTTTGTGTTATTCCGATCCGGTTACCGGCATATATTTTCAATTAAAGACAGTAATTCTTTTTTTAAAGTTGTGACAAAAGTGAACTACGATACCGAAACCGACGTAAGAAGGTAAACATATTTTTATCACCGTTTATTTGAAAATTTTCGTACCTCCGTAAAATAGAAAAGTTTGATATTTTCATGGAAATTTCCGTACCGGTTATTTTTTTTTTTTGTTGTTAGAAAAGTTGTTTTGTTTGAGATTAGGATAAATAAATGTAACGTTGTTTTAGAAAATGTGTTTTTGATTTCAATTGCGAAGTTAATTGGTTTTAATTATTCGCCGGGTTTATATTAAGTTCACATTTTATTTTTTTTTCACAAGTCATTAATATACAATTAAGATTTATATGAATTGGTGCATCTTAATTATATTCAGGATCTTTTGTTTCTACACTGTGTGTCAAAATTAGTGGTACCTTTTATAGTTTTTTTTGAGATTGCCGGTTTTATTTTAGATTCAAGGGATAATCAGATTTGGAAGTGGCCTGGCCATAATTTATTTGATTACCTGGCAGATTTAAATCGTTGATTTTCC
>CAJUYG010003914.1:9274-28046 GCA_910591675.1 Galerucella calmariensis | reverse complement strand
TTTTTTTTCTCATATACCTACTTAATTGTTTTTTTAGCTCCTCATATCAATTTATAAATAATTGTAATTATCTGTACCTACATATTATATACATATTTTGTAAATAAACATATGCCCAAAACAAAATGCCTAAAATAATATTGACTTTTTCTTCATTTTACCCAAATTAAATTACTACTTACGAATTATGTTTATCTATCTAAAATTAGTAATCTAGGTATAAATAACTAAAACAAATTAAATATTTCTATTTCCATATTAATTTAATTTTGAAAACGCACGTCTATGGTTTACTGCCTTTAACACTGATAACTGCAAAACATTTCTGGGAATTTACTCTCTCTTGATTTTCAAATACAGTATTATGCATAAAATACTTCAACCTAGAATTGTTACTGGGATTGGAGAGAATGTTTTAAGTTACGATGCGGCCAAACTGCAGAGGGCACTGTTCATCAACAATCGTAATGTCAAGATGTCAAAATGGAAGGAAAAATAAACAAACCAAGTAAAAAACTTTGTTGTGTTCTGGTTTGCTGAGACAAAACGAGTGCTTAACAATGGTTTTTAAAACGTGAACCTGAAGTATTTGACTCCTGGCTGAGAAATATTAACAATGTGAAGTTACACTGCATGCCTTCAAAACAAATATACCAAAATTCCCGTGTTTGTGTTAGACACTTTAGAGATGACTGTGAAGTACCAGGAAAAAGAGGCTGAAAAGAAAAGCTGTTCTCACTTTATTCATTCCAGGTAATTACCTAAATTTAATATTAGGTGCAAGTCTATAGGTTAATTAATAATTAGGATTCTTCTTTTATGGTGTAAAAAAGTAAACTAATACTATTTCAAGAGGAGATGATATGGAATTTCCAAAATTCATGAATACTAACAAGGATTCAACATTTGTTGATCCAATAATGAAAGCAGCTATATCAAATTTTGTTCTAAAAACCCTTTCAAAGGAGAAGACACTATAGAAATGAGTATAGGTACTTCATACGTGACCCTCCTTGTTGAATTGCTTAGAACTAGATGCCAGACCACATGGATGAAAAAATAACACAAAATACTTATATTTTAGGCATGAAAATAGCAGAATATTGGAAAATAATCTACTTAGGTAGTATGTTGTGTGTTATGTATAGGTATGTGTGTTGAAAATGTTGTTATTATCACTAAATAAATATTTAATCCCCCAAAGTCTTTTTCTTTAAAGTATTCGTCGTTCACCATATACTTTTTCCTAGACACACAAATTATATATTGCAAACTTTACCTTCTGCAAAAATGTTGCATTATGTTGCTTTAACTCTTACTCTGCTGCACGAGTTTTTTAGAAATAAATTGACTTTTTACCAAAAGAATACAAAGTGCAGCTTTTATGAAAACATATAAATTATAACTGATAGTACCTATTTCACCAAATCTTGCATCAACAAAAGTTTGCCAGATATTCTCTTATGTTCAGCTCTGATGCAAGATTTGGCGAAATATTATCAGTCATAATTTATATATTTTAATAAGCAGCTGAATTTCGTGTTCTTTAGGCAAACAGTCGATTTATTTTTTAAAAAGATAAAATTCTCCATCAACTTGATATTTAAAATTCCCGCTGAATTTTATAGTTCCTGCGGCCAAACTTCAGATGGCAGTTAAAACAGTAGTCACTGCTGACAACATAGGAGTTACAATTCTTGTGCAACTGAAACTGAATCGGAGTCTAGTATTATTATCACAGGATTCATTATAATTTATTATACTTATTTTCCATAAGACTGATCTTAAGTAAATCCTAAGAAAAATCTTATCATATAACCCACTTCTAGAGACGGTTAGGTCAGGTTAGGCGGATAGAAAATAATATGCAATACAAGATAATGTTCGATAGAATATTGCACTGTTTTAAATACAACATAAAATAAAATGCATAAAACGTGTTGGAGATTGTCCCCTTAAGACTTTAAAAAGCCATTAAGGATATTGTACTCTTTCAATCAAACATGTCACAGAAGATTGTACGTCTAGCTTTCAAGATTAAAAATGGATGGAAGTTTGACCATTCTGTTGGAAAATAATAAAATATTCAAATTAACTCAGTGCTAAAAATTATAGATGAAACATTTATCTAATTTTTCATGAGATTGGGAAATTGTACACTTTGAAAAAATACTCCTCATACTGTCTGTCAACAGTACACTTCAACGCTGGGGAATGATCTTTGTAGATCAATTGCTATAAAAATCTAAATTAAAGTCTAAATACCTTGTTCGAACAAGCTTTGACCAAACTCTCTGGACTTGTTGACCTCAATTTCCATTCCATTATTATTAGCCATGCATGATAAAACACAAACACAACAAAAAATAAGCACGATGTTGAACACCCCCATCCTAAATTTGGTTAGCAATACTGCCTAAATAGTTAACCCAACTAGTGATTTATAATGACGCTACAATAATTTCCTGCAATATTTGTATTCAAAAAAGGCGACAAAATTGAAAATTTGATCACGATTTAAACAATGGAGTGTTAAACAGTTTACAGTTCACGAAAAGAATTCAATAGGAATCGAATTAAGACAGAGGCAGTACAAAACATGGAATAGAAAAATATTTCAATAAATCAAGTATTTTTACTGTATGTACAGGGTTATTCATCATAAATTACCCACCCTCTATCATCGTTATTATTACTTTTAGAAAAAAAAGTTTCGTATAAAAGTTGTTTGGTTACAGCTGAATTTTCTTAATATTCTATCAAAAGTTCAGTAGCGTGCAAATTTAAGGGGATACAAAACATAATAGTTCTTTTTTAAATGGGACACCCTGTATATTTTCACTTTTTTGGAATGGACTTTTTTTTTCTGATTTCAAAAATATACAATATGTTACCCCTACCTTGTACCGTTTTTGAGTTATGAAATGTTGAAAATCTGAGTTTTAGTAAATACTGTAAATATGAAAAAGATAATTTATCAAAGTAAGCTATGAAAATGACAACTAATACTTATCTGATAATTGACATTTTTCTGGTAATTAAAATGGTTTTCCGCAAATCGCACATCGCACATTCCTGTCAAAATTTCTTGAAGAAAAAGTCAGGACTTCCTTACTGTAAGGAAATGTCATTTCCTTACTGTAAGGAAATGATATTTCCGTACAGTTGTTAGTGTTCTACATAAATGATTGAAAACACATTGCTTATAAGGAATTAATTTATATTTTGAAAACATCAAGTCATTGCTGAATACATTTTTAAGATCAATTTGTTATATTTACAGTAATTTGACAGTTAGTACAATTATTGAACATTGGAGGAACACTCTTAGAACTATGAGAAACATTTTGGACAACATGCAGGGTGGTAGGGTCATTTTGTTGAATATTTTGTACTGTGAAAATTTTATTTGCCACCTCAACCTTATTGTTAAGCGATTCTTCGATATATCCTTCAGCAACGTTTGATGACTTCCATCCGCCATGCCTCTTTAAACTAGTTATGTCAGTACCAGAGTCAACCAATATTGTTGCAGAAGACCGACGAAAGCAGTGACCAGTATATTCTGTCGAATTTACCAAGTTCAAATAAGTAGCAACTATTTTGGGCATTTTTCTAAATTGATGAATTCCTACCACTTGTCTACAACCCTTTCCGCTTTGATATTTAAAGAAAAATCGGTCACTGTTCATGTTTTCTGGTCTTAACGAAACATACTTTCGATAAACATTCAAGTAGATCTGATTAATTACAAATGATCTTGGTTTGTTGGTTTTCGAATCAGGTATGCTGATTAAAAGCTTAGATTCTAAGTCTTCTATATCGTGTACAGTCATTCGGACTAACTCATCCATTCTACAGGCCCCAGAAATACCAAATATTACAGCCACCTAAAAAATAAATAAAGCTATAATCTAAATAGAAATTAAAACCTTGTAAATTACCTTAATCATTAAATTTTCTTTATCTGGAGCTTCCTGGATAAATTTTTCAATTTCTTCCTTCGTTAAAATCTTAGATTTCTTTGCCCTATAACCTTGAGCTTGCCGTTTCAATAAAGAACGAAGTTTTGAGTATGTAGATATATCTACATTGTGTTTAAGTGCAAGGGTTGACTTCAGCATTGAATAATTGGCCCATAATGTTGAAGATTTCATCTTTAAACAAAGGTCTAGGAAGTATGCCATTACAACATTTTCTGAGAAAGAACTCGTATTTTTACTGTATGCATTTTCGTACTTTTCTCTTGATTTCTTTGGCAATAATTCTAATGAAGCAGTATTCACTGCCTCAACCAGCTCTGGAGGAGTCCCAGGAATGGAAATTTCATCATCACTTATAATTTTACTTTCGAGAACACCAGCAATTAAATTTATAAGCGTCAAGTTTGACAATTCAACCTCAATACGTTTCCATAGTAACCCAAGTAATTTTATTAGGAATTTCAAAGCACCATTTATTTGGGAATAAAATTATCGCGTTTTTTTTTTAAATCAATCAATATCTGTCGAATTTTAAGCGATTTGCGGAAAAATAGTATGTTTACCTCGTAGGAAAAGCCACATTCCTGGACTCTGTGTTGCTAAGTCTCGGCTTGCGCCTCGACTTAGAAATCTTCACAGTCGTCCAGGAATGTTAAGCTTTTCCTACCCGGTAAACAATGTACTATTACAGAGAGGTGGAAGATTGTATTAATAATAATAATAATATACAAGTGATTAAAGACAGGATTCAACTTGAAATTAACAAACTAAATGAAAATAATGAAGTCATCTGCAATGTTATTATAAATAATATAAGGTGTTATCAATTATGCATTTACAATAATGGTGGACATCTCGAATATCTTTTATAAGTTATTATTTATAAATTCTCTTCAATAAATCTTTGTTTTCTGTTTTGTATAGGTGTATATTTTGACTTTTTCTGTCTTACTGAGAACCATTCCAATTAATTTATTTGAAAAATGTCAGTTATCAAACATATTAGTTGTCATTTTCATAGCTTACTTTAATAAATTATCTTTTTCATATTTATAGTAATTATTAAAACTCAGATATTCAACATTTCATAACTCAAAAACGGTACAAAGTAGGGGTAACATATTATATATTTTTTAAATTAGAAAAAAAAGTTCATCCAAAAAATGTGAAAATATACAGGATGTCCCATTAAAAAAAACTATTATCTTTTGTATCGCCTTAAATTTGCACGCTACTGAACTTTTGATAAAATATTAAGTAAATTTAGCTGTAACCAAACAACTTTTATACGAGACTTTTTTTTCTAATACTAATAATAACGATGATAGGGGGTGGTTAATTTATAATGAATAACCCTGTACATCTTAGGTTAACGTCCATCCTGTCGTTTCCAAGAAGTTTGACAGGTCACTAAGAGACTTCTTCATATCGACACGTGTAGGCCAAGACTCACCTTGTGACATCGCGATAACATTAACGGTTTAAGAGATACGGGCAATTTTATGTCGCACTGCACACCTATTGGCGCATTACATTAATTTGGAATGTACGATTACAGGAAGCAACCTGTATATCGCGATGTCACAAGAGGTTTTGATATCTCTAAAAATGTTCACAAAAGCCAATTATTGCATTTATAACTGAAAAAAGTTTTACTTACAAAAAAATGGCGCATCCACCATTTAACTTATTCGGTACCTGAGTTCCCAAGTATGTTGTAAACTTGTATATCACGCCAAAAAGTTTGCAATTATGGTGTTTATTAACGGTTAAAATATTACCAATATCCAATCAGCCATTTGATAATTGTAACTAAAAAACCATTTTTCATTCTCAACTTTAGAGCCCCATAGTTCGTTAACGAAGGGCGTAGAGAAAAAAATTTATATGAAATACCATAATTATTTTTAGCCTTTCTATCACCTTCCAAGTTTTTGGTACGAGCTCCTGGGACACCCTGTATAATTCTCCAATTCTCTTCGTTTGCTTTCGAACGAGCCATATTTTCTACTTCGTAAAAGTGATAATTAACAATAAAATTCTAAATGAGAACAGCATACAATGGTAAAATAATACAATTAACACGACCAACTTATTATAATAAAGGTCTGATAAGCAGCACGGCAAATATAATTAACTTTTTTAAATGTATGTATGTTAAAAATAATTACATTCTTGTATATAGAGTGTTCTTTTTGTTGTGAAAAAGGAAAAGAAATAGTAGTTTTAATAATTACATTTCGAAAGGTCTACTATTAACAGAAAATGCAGAATTTAAGAATCTAGAAAATGTTTTAAGCCAAAAGCTTGATAAATATAGGTAATGAAATATACAAATTTTGTTGAATATAATGAGGGAACTGGGTGAACTTTTGCTGTGGAAGAACAAAATTCTATTGAAAATCATATGACGAGGAGATAGTGGAAAGTATGAATATATGTTATCAAGTGCTTCAAGTTTTTTGTTTTTCACTTTTTCACAAAATATTAATTGAACTGTCACATTAATTTTTTTTCTCCTTCCTTACCGGAAAACCAATCATATGAATACCAAAAATGGAGCGGAATGTTTTGTTCAGCAGCCCAAGGGCAGAAAATCCATAACACCACTATTTTGGAAGTTTTTCTAAAAGTCTTGGGTTGCTAAAGCTCATAGTATTACGCATTTCTATCTGTCAAAATGTTGAAAACTTAAAGCGATTTTCTTTCATAATTATAAAAAATGTATGATACTTTAATATTGCCTTGTATTCATTATTTCTTATAAAAGTTATAGTTGTTTTTATTTTCAATAATCCTCAATAAAATGAGTAAAACATAACTTTTATATCTCATTTCAAGCTAATAGTACCTGAAAAAGTATTCTCTCTCCGCCTATGGTTACTTCTTGCAGTTATTCGGCGGGTTTTTGATGTAAAAGTAGGATGCAAAAAAAACGGCTAACATGTTTAATAACTGGACTACATACGAATATTAGACGACAAATTAATCTACATTATGAATTTTAATCGATTTTTGGAAGGCGTGTGTAGAAAGTGTTTCATTATGTGGATCATTTACAGAAAAAGGTTATTAGTCGCTATTAAGAGATTAATCACATTTTTTTATTTTGAGTAAAATGGCAATTCAATAGCGAGGTTTGGGATTTCATCATCAGGAATCATTCACGTGGCGCCTCCTGACACAAAATGTGAAATTATACATATTTCTAGTAGAAAGTTATGACCCTATGACAATTTTGGCAACATTTGATAATTACATAGTAAAATTATTATAATTTTTTTTTAAATTTCTAATTAGATACGATGTATTTTCTTTCACTTCAATATTTTAATAAAGGTATATTTGGTTATAACGTCATATTTTGATCCAAATAATCCATCCTAAGCCTATGTTTCAATTATTATGAATCAACCGATATTCGCAAATATTAGGTTTGTTCCAACTAAGCGAAATGATGCGTACATGAACGTCACGATCATGCGCATAACAAAATTTCTGTTCCAACAAGTTCCGACAATTCCACGGACTGATAAAAATGCGTTCCAACAAAAACTGGACACGTTCATGAACGTGTCGGCGAACGATCATTTTCATCAAAGATCTGGATGTAGAACCGTTCGTCCAAACTGTCAGTTGATGTTTTAGGGCGAGTTGTATCAAACACCTAAACTCGGTTTAATGATGACTGATGTGTAGACTGATGTAATTGTTGATAATAAATACATCAATCAGCCACAGTCTAAACATCAGTTATCATTAAACCGAGTTAAAGTGTTTGATACAACTTGCCCTAAAGGTTAGGTAATGGTAAATAAACATAAATCATACATAAATAAAACGTGAACTTATAGGTTTGTAATAAAGTTCCTGAAAGTGGTAACAGTTTAAAAATGAATCGTAGAATCGTTCCAACAATGCATAGGGTATTATGTTCATGGATTAATTCACGTACAGGTTCTCGAACGTTTGATTCGTACATAAATAAGTTCACGTACTAATCAGAAGGTGGTTGTTGGAACAAACCTATTATCTATAGATACAATCGTTTCATGAGGTACTCCCGCTTCGCTACGGTCACTCGTGTCTCAGATAACAAGGGACTAAAGTAACGTTTTTGACACTTGGTGCTTACTATACTTTTTTCTACTAACGTGCGGAAAGTGAATCTTTTCCGCACTAAAAAGCGTGCGGAAAGAGTCACTTTTCCGCACTAGTGCGGAAAGTAAATTTATTGACATTTGAGGAATATACTGACATTTGAATATTCAAAATATGTATTTTGTATATCCAAGTTTACCAAATGACTGAAAAATTAAGAAATTTATTAGAATTCTGCTATAATTTTCAATAAAGAGGAACGCGTACGCTTCAATAATTTTTTAATGGCTGGTATAAGCCTCATCAAATGATTGTCAAATAATAATAAATATCTGACATTTCTCATCTGTCACTTTGAATCAACATAGCAACAAATAAAAAAATAATCGTCAGTCAATACTCTACGTTATCAAAACCAATTTTACCGTCGCAGCTTTTTCTAAGAGATAATTTATCCATAGAAGAAAAAATAGTGTACCTAACATGTGCGTAAAGTGACTTTTCCGCACGCGATTGCTGGCCGAACTCCGCTAAAGCGTCGTTCGGCCATCTGCAATAGCGTGCGGAAAAGTATCACTTTCCGCACTAGTTAGGTAAACTATTATTTCTACACCCGCAGAAAGAAAAAACATAATTGTATTATTTCAATTATATTCACAATATGACAGACAATGTCTGACGTGTCATTAAAAACCAAATGACCAAAAAACTATCACGAAATATTAAATATAAATTACAGAAGATACACTTGATGTGACTCAAGTACCAAAAGATAAATGAAATGAGACTCTTCGCGCTTTAAACACTAGTGTTTAAAGTGACGTTTTGCGAATGTCAAATCCGTATTTTAAATGTGGTTTTAGTGACGGAAGTAGAAAAAACTATTATAGGCGTGTCTCATTACCAATAAAAGCTGATTTTTTTGATACTTAGCTCTCGAAAATTTCTATTATCAAATCTTAAAATTTCCGTTACTTTTACTTCTTCAGTGTAGGTATCCCAAAATTTTTTATACAAATAGAAAACAAATTTACTCCTCACCTTTCACAAAAAACAATTCTTGTAAAATATATGTGCCTGACTGGTAGATCCGTAGTCGAATATTAAATTTATGAATAATTAGCTGGAATATAAGAGAATAGAAATTGGTGATTTAGAGAAATATGTTCATACTATGGTGGAGGAGAAGATATTCTGAAGAAATATCAGAAAAGAGTGAGAATAAATTGAATGTAATTTGACATATTTTAGAAAACTTGTTGCCAGATCCCTGAGGCTTCGTGTGGCTATTCCGAAATGGCAATAAATTTGAGAAAAGGCCTGGAGAATTTTTACCTATTTTATCGAACTTTTTTGTGGTATTGGATAGATTATTTTTTGAAGTTTCTAGAAACCAATAGAAATTTTCAATTTCAGTAATTAAACCTTCTAGTGCGCGTTGTAGGTGGTTGTAGGTACATATTTTTTTATACCTAAAAACCATACACTAGTAATAAAAATTGCCCGAAATGAACCATACGAGATATTAAAGTATTGATTGTTAAATTCAACAAATACACTTATTTTACTTAATACAATAATAGTACAAACTAGTCACTGATCGTCTTACTATTTTCGATTTCAGTAAAGTTGGTCAATATAAACAGGATTAGACACATAGATGAGTTTAATAAATAAAGAAATACTTTTCTATGACCAAAACCAAATTCCGTTATAATATAATGGTGAGTTCAATCAACTGGAGAAATTACAATAAACCGAAAATGGACCACAATGATACATTCTTACACTAGTAACAAATAAATTATGATTTTTATACTAAAATTGATCTAAGTGAATTTCCAACACCAACTGTGATGATTATTACCTGGATTATAAGGTGGTTTTGTTAACTTTTACTAATTGATGCTCTCAATTTACTAATTTTATAAAATTTCTTGTTGGTCTGATTTCGTGGTTGCGATTATCTGTGGGTATAGTACACGGAAATTAAATATAAAAACATCGAGTGGAAGATAAAATTCTTGAAGTCTCCATATTTGGTGGAGATGTATATATTATGAGTAATAATAATAAATCCCAAAAAGGCCCCAACTGACTATATACTCTAGTCAACAAGTACAAAAACGTGAATAATAGAAAGGTTCTAAAAATATGTGCGCTAGCTCATTGGATTTGAAAACACCTCTAGAAAAATGCTTTTTAAGTGAATGTAAAAAATTGCAATTGTTATTAATAAAATAAAATGAAAAAAATGGTATTTAGTTTTTCGATATTAACCCAAGAATATTAATATTTAAGCAATTTTGAAAAAATCTCGATAAGAGGAAAAAATGTACGATGAAAAAGTACCAGCTTCCGCAACTCTTTTTCCATTATTTCTAATTTTAATTTGACGTTGAAAATAGGGCTCCGCGTGACTGGGGAGAATACATCGCATAAAATGTCATTTTAAATTTTATGGTACGTTTTCATAAATACTATTATTACACTGCATAAATCAGATGAATTGTTTCTTGTTAATTTCAATTGTCTATTATTAGTTTAATATCATCTCAGATAAATTGCTTACTTCACACTCCAACTGTGTCTTATCAGTTAATTTATAGAATATCTATTTATTTTATAGAATAACTAGTTAAAGTGTCAAATTTAATAACATATTACACACTTTAACAGACACGATCAGTTATTTCATAGAATAACTAGGTATTCTATGAGATAACATCATTATATATTTTATCGGTAACATATATAGTCCATAAGATCTTGTGATACCAATACCGATCACTGTTACCATTTTCGTTGGGCCGGAAGTTCGATAATTATATATTTTTCTGTCAAAATAGTCATGCTATGTCAGGATATGTACGTTTTCGAAAACTACCTATCAACTATTGGGTAATGTTCACATTTTCTGATGTATATGACTTGGAATTTGGATATTTGATGATTTCTTTTCGGGATTTAGACCATCAGAACCTTTTATAAGAAATAAATTTTTCCTTGGAATAATATAATAGTTTTTATTTGTTAAGAGCTTAAATCGACACATTGCTTAACACCTATGTATATAGTTATACCGTATGTGAACAGTTGAGTATCATATTACAATCGATTTATTTGAATTCTATTATCTTAACTTGGAATAACGTTCCTAGCAATAAGTTTCCCCACTAATTCAACTTGATATTCAACGAAGATATTCAGAGTGAGATTATCCATTCTACTAAGCCAACCGTCGTCAGTCTTGTACCGTAAAATGTAGGTTATTATACCAGAATAGCAGTTACTATTTCTAAGACGTTTCTTGACCAAGAAAGATAATGAAAATTGTGTTTTTGTTTTTGATAGTTCCGTTTATTTCCGCTAAAAATCCATGTAAGAGTTACAAACAAGATAATAAAGAGAATATACGGAATTGTTTGACAAATTCTGATGGAAATATCAACTGTAAGTATTTTATTATTATTTATTAAAATATATTAATAACTTAACTATTGTTATGAACTACAAAACATGATTGATTCAAGTGAATGTCAACAATACTCAGTCAACTATGAATCAAACATAAGAGTACAATTTTATTACTTATGATGCTAGTAATAACCAGTACTGTACAAGACTGCCATCTTAAAATTCTCATATTTTCATTGAATAGTGGAGTTAACTGGAAACAGTTGGTTCCAGTTTTATAGGAATAATGTAGGACCTAGTGTTTAGAAACAAAATTCTACAAGCAAATTATGTTTGAAGCAATAACTAGTTTGTTGATTGAACCATAAATTACTGATGAGTAAGCTAAGAGATTTTGGTTTAAGCACAACCAATACCTCTTGCTTCCACACTTTTCTTACAACACGTTAACATTAAAGAGTCAACGACATTGAGGTTACGTCTGGTGTAACGCAAGAGTAATAGTGTGCTCCACTGATTTTAAGTTTGTTTGTTAATGATATGATAATATGAAATATGTTATTTATGAAGCTACTTTGTTCAGTGCATATTATTTATAGTAATCAGGTTTTACACAGTGATATCAATTTGCTGGCATCAACTATCAATAATTGTTGTGCTATGTATTTTTTTGAATAAGTTTATTGAATAGATTAGTCTTAAGGTTTGAGGATTCACACCAAACCGACAAAACAGCAATTCAAGTTGAAAAGAAAACAAAACTACAACTTTTTGCAGATTTTCGGCAACTCGACAATTGCTGTTTTTTTTTTTGATTCCCAATTGATGTCGACAACTTCAAAGAGTTGCGGCGAGCTGTGTGTTTATGTCATCAGTACGGCAAGGTTATTTATTTATTTTCACCAAAAAAGAATGGCAATACCTTCCTGTACGACGTTTTCCTTTTTTTTTTCTAAATCACGTTCCAACAACCAACCGCACACGAGAAAAAAAAGCGTTATTCGTCAGTAACCATGTTAATTTTCAAATAAATAATATTAAAATAATGAACACCTATCTACTTTCTTAAATGCAACTGTTTCTCTGATGTAAAACGACAAAAAACAAAAACTCTACAGTAACTAATTTTTGTCTGTTTAGTGTGAACAGTTTTATTGTAAAAAACAGTTGATTTTTTGTTTTTTGAAACAGCAACTCAACTAGTCGGTTTGGTGTAAAACCGCCATTAGATCAACAAACTAAGGCTTTCAGTAGCGTTTCATGTGCTTTGAATACCTGCGTGCTCAGGAAGCTCGCCTTGTGACACCTGGGCAGGTACCAGGTGAGAAAGGTAACTAAAAATAACCATGACTTAAATATTTTTCTTAAATAGTAAGTGTCAGACTTTTTCCATGGTCCGGAACTTTTGCCTTAAGGCTCTACAAAAAAATATGAAAATAATTTCAACCTACAAGTAAACTTTAATCTAGTGTGGGTCTGTAAAGTCCATAAGCAAGATGCATAAATGTGATCGCATGACTAATGACTAATGGTTAATGGGTGATGGCTAATGACTGATGACTAATGGCTATTGACTATTGACTATTGACTAATGGCTGATGGCAAATAGCTAATGACTAATGACTAGTGGCTAAAAGGCTAATGATTAATGACTAGTGGCTAATTAATAATGGCTAATGACTATTGACTAATATCTAATGACTAATGGTTAGTGCCTAATGACTAATGGCTGGTGGCCAATGACTAATGGTTAGTGCCTAATGACTAATGGGTAGTGGCTAATGGCTGGTGACTAATGGTTGGTTGCTAATGACCAGTGGCTAATGACTGATGCCTAATGGCTAATGCCTAATGACTAGTGGCTTATGACTAGTGGCTAATGGCTGATAGCTAATGACTTATGGCTAATGACTTATAACTAATGGCGAATGACTAATGACTTATTTAAAAGATGGCTTCCGCAGATTCGTTTTTTCCGAAGTCTGACTGATGAAATATAATTTTGTGTTAGTTACCTTAACATATTTGAAAATAAGGTAAAAATAAGTAAAGTTCATGTATTTTTTGTTTTAAAGCGTCTGAAAAAGTTCTGGTCCATGGAAAGTGCCTGACACTGGATGGGATACTACTTCGGAAATATATTCTACAAACCATATATAAAAATGAGCCATACAAATTTAAGTTAAGTCTCCCTTTTTTTCAGTGTCCTTTTCCCATTGGTAGCTGCCCATAATCCATCTCTAGAAAAATTTAGAAATACGGGACATTTATTTATAAAATACTTCAATTTGGAGCAATAATAAAATTACTGAGAAGGCGCATTGCTGCGGCGCTATAGCTTTTGTCTTTTTGATTAATTTACAACCCTCACTCTGTTTTTATCATTATTTATTGTTAATGTTGATATAAAGAACAGCAATTGAAAAAATATATTATATACAATGAGATTGCGCAACCGCTCTTTTGAATTTTCAAAATTTAACATCAACTTTCTTAGAAACATCTATCTACAAAAAATTGTTTAACAATTTTTTCGAAAAATTAAGGAATGAAAGAGCTTTAAAATTAAACTTTAAAAAACAAAGTAAAATTACAGAGATTGTCCTTTTTTCACAACTGGAAATGTGAAATTGTGCAAACAATAAACTGAAATTAATTAAAGTGTGGTTGCTGTTTATCCTAATAGACCGGTAGCCCAAGACCATTGCCCAAGACCCAAACTTGCTAATCGACGCTACACGTGTCATGGGCAACCGGTCTATAATAACGCCACGCTTAAAAGGTTTCGTTGTCATGAATTATTATTTCTTCACTAATTCGCTTTTTTTTAGCAAATGAAACCTCAAGAAGTCTATCTAGGGATCTATCATTCGCTATATCTCGTTTGGTCCTCAAGCTAACCAATAATACTCTAAGCATTTCTTTTAAGACTGATGATTCGGAACAAGAAAGAAAAATGAAGCAATCGACTTCTAAAGTGTTGGAATATCTACTAGTACCTGCTTTTTTTATGTCCGGAATGATGCCGTGGTTCATGCCTAAACTGCAAATGATCGTTATGATGATTTCGATGATGAACAACATGGTGTTTAGCAGTGCATTATTTACTCTTGTGAGAAACTTTGTTTTTGAAAAACAACCAAATGAACACGTCTTTTATGTCAACAATGGCTTCAAGAATAAAAACCCATATCCTAAGTAATAGCTATGTAATTTTGGGTTACATTAGGTTTTTTTTTCAATAAAAATCGGAAACTGTCAGCAACGATCAGAGCATAACTGGTCAAAGCAAACAATGAGTTTACTTTTGTGTAATTTCTATATATCACTGATTGCAATGGTGGACTATTCTTTGACAGTTTTTGATTGTTAATGGAACAAACCTTATATTAATTTATTTTAAATTTATTAATAAACAAATTTGAAGATGCGCCTATTTTCTTCCTCTTATTTTATAGTGCGTCAATACTCAATGTGTTTAAAGTTTGATTTGGTCTCAGTAGAATTTGCATTCACTTCACTTCTAACATTGTACAGGTCCAGTTCTCACGTAACTGATAAACATAAAATAACGCATAGAAAATCGAGTTAATCAACCACGAAGAGGTGCCAGGATGAAACTTACTGCAGTAGGTTCATTGAGTTATTGTTATTAACAAATACATTTTAAAATACCAATAAGCTAACAAATATATACCGAGATATATTTTGGGTAAAAAAACACTTTTTAATTCTATTCAGTTTTTCGAAAAGTACTTTCATTTTATAGGCGATTAAGGTCGAAAAATCACTCAAAGTCGTAGTTTAAAAAATTCCCGGCTTATACCAAAGCTTTTTGAACGTTACGGGTCTCAAATTGCTCGTTTATGCTATATTTTTTTTTATCCTCGCACCACTTTTCCTGCCAAGTCAAATTCGCGACTAGAAGAGTTCTAATCTTCACCAATTCACTCCCTTTTTCCGTTTGACTTTGACCGTTTCACAATACGTATCACAATTCAGTATCCATCGATGAATATTCACAAAGGGCCCATTTGAAAACACTGAAAAAACTTCCATTAAAGTTTTTGGATTGTAAACTTTATTCAAGACCATCCTGTACCAAATAAAAAATTTCAAACTGAGTCTAAGAAAATCTTCAGTCCTTTGTCTATGTACATTGGTAATTTTGAAGCTTTAGCTTTAAATCTCATAAGAGGAGATCTGACCATTGGAAAGATCTAGAAAGGCTTAGACAATCAAAGATTCTTCTGGGTGACTACAACATGTTGGGATCAAATGAATGCATATAAGTCAAAGTAAAACTACGCTAAGAGTTTTAACTGGGATATTGGCGCCTCAATGGGCACCTGGAAAAGCTCAAATAGTGGAGGAAGAAGAATGAAGATTTTGTTTCCGAGACTCCTCAGAAACTAAGTAAAAGTAATCTGTATCTGTAGAGTAGGGAGGGTGAGTGTAGGCCCACAGCACTTAGGCCACATGTGACCCATTGTACATCTTCCCGAGGAGTGGTACTCCTAGGTCATCGTCTATCCAGTCCTTCCCAGGAAGGTGGACAGGTCTCTAGGAGACATCTCCTTTATATCGGCAGGTTTAGGCCAAGACTCACGGAGCACACACTCTCTTATTGACGATAACTCCGGACACTAGCATAAGACATGCCTGACAGTTTCATCTTCCTGTTCACACATCCTGCATGGAGGTGTGTCCACTAGCCCTATAGGATGGAGGTGTTTCCTTAGTTGACAGTGGCCAGTCAGAAATCCTACTGTTGAACGTAGTTTTTTCCTGGTCATTGCCAAATATTTCTTCGACGCCAGCTTCCAATGGTCGCCAAGGTGATCCTGGTAAGACTGCATCCTTTTGTGCCATCCCATCTCTTAAGGGATTGAGCATGAATGTAACGTTTGGCTAGTTCCGCAATTGTCGAAGTCGTCAGGCCGTAGAGATGTCACTGGGTCCTAAAATTTTTAGTCCAGCAACTTTCAACCGGAAGATGAAAACAGGGCGTCATTAATGTTAGCTTTGCCTTTTTTTCCTCCTTCATTTACTGGACTATGCAGTGTAGATCCAGGTGACCACAAGGGGTGACAGTCCCTATTTTCGTCCCACTGTCCTCCGACACTGCTCATAAACTACATATGATCTTTTTGCTCTGCTATGTAGATGAGAGTTCCATGTTAGTTTCCTGTGGAGGGTAATACCAAGGTATTTCACCTCTTCCGAGAAGTTTAGTTTGCTTTTGAAGATTTCGGGAGGGAGAAGTAAGAGGGCACAATAGATCTTTTAGGTCCCAGTGAATGTCACCCCAAATACATATAGGTACATAGATACAAAAAGGGCAGGTTTAAATTTTTTGGCAAAAATATGGTTTTCTCTGAGATGGCCGGGAGTTTAAGAAAAAATTTTTTTTAATGTACAGTATTAACTATTTCGGTTCCTAAAATGTAAGTATAGCATACCAGTTAGAAAAAATTGAGTCGTTTGCTGTGTACACGACCATAATTTTGAATTGTTCGATTTCAATCACCCTCTTAAATAAATATGTGAGTTATTATGACGTCAAAAATAAAAAAAGGGAACGATCGAAAATAAAAATCGACAGGTTCCATCATCCTCCCCCAAAATCACTGATTTACGAAATTATGGACCATACTGTATAATCTATCTCTAGCCCACTGAACTTATTAGGTATTTTCGAGCATAGCAATATAGTAAAGTTTTTTGGAAACTAGGAAATGTTTCAAGCAATGTACTTGAATTTATTTAATGTTAAAATACAAATTATCATGGTAACAATAAATAGTAACTATAAATAAAATATGCGACAACAAAACAATTATTATTTGCCTGGGCATAAACTACTTAAATCTAAATTAAAGCCAACAAACAAATTACTGTAGCAAACTGCTGGGGCGGATCAATCATGATAAATTTTTTACTTACGCCCAACCTGTAACCAGGGGCGTATATAAGGGAGGGGGGTTGGAAAATACAATAAAGGTACAATAACTTTTTATTAGCATACTGCCTTCAATGAAGCTTTCCTATTCTGAGCATATCACATAAAAAAAAGCCCAAACCACTCCCTATGTAAAAGCTTTAGCTACGTGACTGCCTGCAACCAAAATACTGCTTCACCTCAAATTCGACTCTAGCTACAGCCCTGATAGCAGTATAGGTACTTTCCAACAACAAACATTTAAAAAGTGCTAATGAATGTTGAATAAAAAAACACTTTTAAGATAATACATATAAATTTCAATAAATTACATGAATAAACCCTTAACTTTAAGTGAAAATATAGTTCATATAATACCCTTCTTGGTGTGTGTCATCGTTTTGGGTGACGTATGTCCAGTTTTTGAGTATGTCGTTTATTTTATTTGCTATTTTGACATATAGCTAACCTTAAATTTAATTAATAAAATCATCAGGATCGTATTCAGCCAAATTCGAAAAGGCTATGAGATTAATAATTACCAGCTTCTTTTTCTAACTGAAAATACTTGGAAACTTTCAAAATGCTGATGTTTTTCCGTGTATTTTTATATTATTGAACTAAATATAACATTAAGATTAATATTCACTTTTCATAAATAATAATTGACCGTAAACAACAAAGTACAGACATGACGAGAACTGTAAGTGGGACATTAGAAAAAGACGTAAGACAAATTGCCAATACGAAAGGTACGTCTGCATCCTATTTTGATGGTATAATTTTTCCCGATTGATAGGTCGCTTGCGCGTAGTCTAAACATCAACTAATCAAATTTTTCAAGTCAAAGATTAGGGTTAACATTTGTAATACATTTAAACGGTTCATTATTGTGATAGTTTGATCAGGATTAATCACAGACCTGCCTTTTTTCCATTTCTTCCAACGTAATGTGTTACAAACGACATTAACAATCGATGACGCACACCAAAAAGGGCATTATATGAACTCTAGCAGTATTATAATTAAAATTGAAATAAAACAAAATATCCCTCGAAAATGGCTTGGGTATATAACTGACTGGAAAAATTAGTAAACAACTCTATATTCGTATCATGGTAATCCTAAGTTTATTATAAATACTTGTAAGGAGCTTGTAACAAACGCTTATAAAGGTAAATTTCCAATAAAAATGATATAATACCGAAAATATCCCAACTATACATCACTAACAAGTACTTATATATGTTTAATGCAAACATGTGAAAATTACACACTTTACTTTTGCACTCCAAAAACGAAGAATTATTAAATAATTATAATCTATTAA
>CAJUYG010003913.1:0-18774 GCA_910591675.1 Galerucella calmariensis | reverse complement strand
ACTAGGTGATCACTGATTACATCAATAATTTGCAGTAAATCCTCCTTGGTTATGCCATCATATCCTGGTGCTGAAGCATTTTTCGGAGAGTGAATTATAGTTAAAATTTCTTTTTTATCAACAGGCTGGAGAAATATGGATTTATTGTTTTCCTGTTCTGTGAATTTCAAATCTGTATCCTGTAAATTGTCCGTGATCTTTTCTCCTACCTCAGAATAATACTTAGCGAATTCATTGACAACTTGGAGCTCATTTGTAATACAGGTTCCATCTTCTAATGTTATTTTGTCTATACTAGTTTTCTTTTTTGTTCTCTTGATATTATGTATGACATTATTGATGACTTGCCATATCTTTTTTGAATTACTTCCTGCGTTGTTCATTTGTTTTTCAATCCAATTCCTTTTTAGGTACTGTCTCATTGTATTAACCTCCTTTTTCAAATTATTAAATCTCTGTTGGAGTTGAGGGTTGGGCGATCCTTTTAGTTTTTTATATACTTTGTCTCTCCTTGATTCTGTCTAAAAACTCGGTTGTTATCCATTCATTTCCTTCTTTTCCCTTGAGTATTTTTGTTTCTGTGCAGCATTTTTTTTCCTCTGCAATAATTTTTATGATTTCTTCAAAGTTTTTTATTGGAACTTTAGTTCTTTACGTCAGGTTATGTTTGAGCGACCGGGGGTCGCGACGCAAAAGATCTGACCTTTACGCGTTACGTTACGCTACGTTATGTTACGTTGCTTTGTTATGTGCCTTGCTTGCGTGCTTGTGCTCTCTTAGTCTCTCTCTCGTTTACGAAGCTGCGATTCATATGCTCCGGCCGGGATTCGAACCCGGGCCGACCGCGTGGAAGGCGAGCATTCTACCACTGAACCACCGACGCTATATTAAAATTCTATGCAAAGCTGGTATTCGCAGTGCTGGTGATCTACTTGAATTTGTTCGGATAAATTTTTACTATTATTTCCATAATTTTTTTGCGCGATTGATCTTTTTTGTTTATTTACAGCATCGGTTGTCAAAATGACATGAGGATTAAGGGGTCTAGCACATTTACTTTTCGAAATACAGGGTGTTGAAATTTTGAAAACTTGAATGTTTTAATTCGATAACATTAAAATGGATGGATAAATTGATTTGAAATTTGGCAGGTTGTTTTTAAATGTAAAAGGGCATATTTTGATAGAAATAGTAGTTTGTGCAACTAGTGTGGATATGATGGCCATATAGCACGAGGACAAAGTTTGAGCACGACGCCGTAGGCGGAGTGCTCAATCGTTCAAGTGCGATATGGACAATCCACACGAGTCGAACAGCATATTTTTTCTATGACCCACTTAAGAAAAAATCTAGAAAATAAAAATTTCTATAAACTGTAATATAACTTCAAATTGAAAATTTAACAATTCAATTTTATGTTTCCACTAATTTTTTTGTGGTAAACGTACAGTTCTTGAATGTTCCCTTTTTAAATATACGATGCAGTTATAAGTAGATGTTGCCAGGGTACCGTACCATTATCTGTAATAATGAATATCCTGCTAAATATTTCAAACGTCTACCTGTTGTCGTTATTAATATCAGCAGAATAATTATTTAAAAATAAAACTAACAATAAAAAAAAACTTGCTCACGGAGAATCGAACCCGGTTCTACCGCATGAGAGTCTGGTATGCTTACTACTCTACCACCAAAGGATATGCAAATCGTTTATCTATAACGTCGAATGTATTACATAATTTTTGCTTAAAAGGAACTAAAGTTCCTACCGTGTGTCCCGCGACACGTTCTACCTTTTTCCTCATTATTTAGTCGGTATATAACATTTTCCTTGAATTTTTTGTAGTTAACTCGATTTCTTTCTATTTTTACCGAGTTTAGTTTGTTAGCGCTTGGATCATCCATTGTGATTTCCATAATGTTATGATCTGAGAGACAACTTTCCTTGATGTTGATGCCACATCGTATTCCTTTATTTGTGAGGACATGGTCTAAGATTGAATTTTTTGTCAGACCCATACGAGTAGCTCCCTCTGGATTAGTTTGGTTTTGTATTTCGAAACCATTACTCATAATTACCTGTTTATAGTCATGGGTTGTTGTGGAATTTTCCAGCAGGTCAATATTCATGTCACCTATGATAATACTTTTTTTCCTGATTTTGTCCAGCCTTTCATCCAATTCAGTGATGAAATCTTGTACATTTTTTGATGGCGGTCGGTAAACTGATATTATGTTGAGTCCAGTCTCTTTAAGCGTTATTGTTGTTGATTCACAGTATTGCATGTTTAAGTTTTCTTCACTATATGGTATTCCCTGACGTACATAGATAGCTGTGCCTCCACCTCTTGTATTTCGACATGTATGTATCGCTTCAAAATTTGGAAGGTTAAAGTATTGGGTTTCATCTTCATATATCCATGTTTCCGTCAGAACTACCATGTGGACTTGTTTCTGTGTTGTGTTAATTAGGTTTTCCATATCATCCAGTTTGTTCCTTAAGCTTCTTATATTTATGTATACTATGTTCATCTTGTTTATAGTTGTCATTTTTACCCCTTTTTTTTCTTTGTCATTTTTATTTTTATTTGTTTCAGTAATTTTGTAAGTCATTCTCAGAGTGTATCCTTTTTGGATTATCTGTATCAGATTTTTTCAGAAATACTTTACCTCCAATGCAGTATGCAGCTTTGTAGTTTTTTTCGGTTCTGAGATCTCGTACCTTTTTGAAGAGCATCTGAGTTTGCAATGTCAGGTCGTCATTGAAGTAAATATTTCTTTTTGTGCCTTCCAGTCCACAGTCATTCCTACATTGATTACAAGTGGAGACGCTCAATGGCCTGAAAGTGTTCACGATTCCAGAATTTGGAAACAAAGTTCTGTATATGAAAATGTGGCAAGATTTCGGGGTAATTTCTTCCTTCTCGGAGATAGTGAGTTTTTGGACAAGTAAAGTAAACACTTGTAAATATAAGTAAGTACTTATAAGTAATCACTCAAAATTCAAAAGATTTTTCCAGTATTTACTTTCGGGAGAGTTCTAGTTTCTATTCAAATAAAAATAAGTATTAGCTTCTACTTAGAAGTTTTAGCTTTTTCTTATAAGTTATGACTTGCAAGTTAATACATTTTTTTTTAATAAACCCAATGAAGCATTAAAAAGGATTGATTTAGCTCTAGTGGTGTCTAAATTAGAATGTGCATGTATCATTTGGTCTCAATGTGGATTGTGTAATTCCACAAATAGTACAAAATAAAATTTTGTTCTTTCAAGTTGGTGTACTTTAAGTACAGAACCATACTATTTTGTTTTATCACAAGAAATGGGTCTGAAACTATTGTAAACTAAAAGAATTCACGCAGATCTATGCTATGCATTTAATATGCTGAATGGACTGATGAATGACTTGAATCTGTCAACATTCATGTTCTGAACAGAAATCTTAGACACAGCCATTTACTTTATATACCATTCCATCGCTCAAATTATGGTAAACATACACTCTTGGAAAAAAACCTAATGTTATTGGATGACGAAAACATCAACTTGGAATCTCTCATGGCTGCTTTAAACAATCGTTGAATGATTTTAGTTGGTAATTGTTTATAAAAGATCGAACCAGTTTTAATTTTATATTCTAATGTATTTTATGCTGTTTATAGTTGGTTGATGCAGAAACATTCCGTAGCCTCTCATTATTATTTTATACAGGGTGGGGCAATCTTCTGACATCAGAGGATTACATCGTTGTGGTGAGAGATAGAACTTTATAATTTTGTGTGAGCTAATACAGTTACTGAGGGCACATTTTGAAAATACTTTCGATTCTACAGGGTGTTCCAAAACCACGTAGCAGCACAAACTTACATTTTTTTAAATGCGTTTGTGTGTGAGGTTGTGATATTGACTGCGGATCCTTGCGGTCAATATCACAACCTCACACACACACACATTTAAAAAAATGTAAGTTTGTGCTGCTACGTGGTTTTGGAACACAAAATGAAACGTACTGTATTTTGTTCAAGAATCGAAAAGAACTCACCGAGAGCGTTACAAAAATATAACTTTACAATATATTATAAGGGTGTTTTACGAAGATATTATTATGGCCAATTATTAGCAAAAAAGACCTCCTCTTTAACACTCTGCAAAACAGTGAATTAAAATAAATCAACAGGTCTTTGTATTCAAATGTCATACACACATCATTGGCTGTGCTCAGTATTAATTACTTTTTTTTATCTGTGGCTTCTTTAATACAGGGTGAAACAAAACGCAAATCAAGCAATATCTCTAAATTTTCAAATGAATCACCCTATAAGTCTTTTTACAATTTGTTAGTACAATTAATAAACTTTCAAACGATGTAGTACACTTTTGGTCTTCGACATATTTAGAATTAGTGGATTTTGTTGGTATCAATTTGAAATTATGAAATTAAACAATTTTATTTTGTTAAATCTACATTATATTTAACCTTAAAGTTGTGACTCGTTTCGCTAACACAGTAGCTTTTTCAAACGAATGGAGGTATAATGAGAAATTTTCAATTTATACAGTGAATACTGAATTATACGGATATTTAACAATAAAATTATAATCTCTTTACAAGGAAATGAAATGAATTTGTCTAAATATGGGATTAACTAAAGTATTTAACAAGTTTACCTGGAAACTCATTCACAACCATCCTACAGGAATCTTTCTAGGTAAAAAGGTTTAATGATGGAGAATTGTCAATATCAAGTTGGTCGTTAGGAAGATTATCTGCATATTTGTTTTTATTTATCTCTAGGGCTTCTAAAAGATTTAATTTGAAGGATTTAGGTTCTATATGCAAAATTTCAAAATTTGAATCAAAAGAGTGTTGGTTTGCTAATAAATGATTTGAATAATTGGAATCTGATTTTTTGTTGTCATAACTACGTTTGTGTTCTGAAATTCTAGTTTTAAAATTCCTAAAAGTTCTACCAATATAAATTTTATCACAGTCGTCATTACCACATTTTAATTTATAAACTCTTGATTTATTTAGTTCTGAAGATTTGGATTTGTTGTTTTTAATGAATTTTCTAAAAATGATTTTATTTTTAAGGATGGTATTCCAAAGTAAGTTAAGCTTTTAAATTGGTTATTTTTGTTTTTATCAGAAGGAAATACTTGTTCTAGAGTATGTTTTCGTATCTTTTTATTTATGATGTCAATTAAATTTGGATCGTAATTATTATTAACCGCTATTTGTTTTATTATATTTAGTTGTTTATTGTAATTGTCAATAGAGAAAGAGAAATTGCCAATAATCAATTACCTGCGTTATCAGGATAGCATCATAAGTGTTTATCCAGGTTTTCTTATGATTTATCATTGGAATAGTTGTTAATCGATACACACTTCAATACACAAAATCACCAAACTGAGTTATACATGTTTTGAAAACAAAAATGATCATACACAAAAAAGTAACAACAAACGCTTTTTATTAACAACATTTCCAAAATAAGCTAAAAAAAAGCGCTATCCCAATAAAAACCGTTCCTGGAACGTGCACTTCACTGGATTCCATTTCTAGTAGTCTATCATATCGTTGGAATGTCATAAAATAAAATATTTTATTTCACATTTCACCAGAGATGTGATCTACTATGAATGGACCTTAATAAAATTTGACAACAAAGTTTTGTAGTCTTAAACTTCAAAATATTATTGATTATCTAGTTGTCATATTTTTCTCGTTGTGTCAGATAGGGACCAAAAAAATATTTTATCACTAGTTAATCTTGACAACGGTAGCTGGAACGCTACCGAAACGTCGAAATAATAAGAAATAAAAAACTATATTGTGGTTTGATTCCCAAAAAAATAAGAGAAAAAATAATGCATAATATAGTACAATATTTGCAATTATATTTCTTTTTTAGTCTAAAGTCAAGTCTTGAAATACTAAGAAATAACATTATTTTGCAAATAATATTCTAGGTAATTGGTAGGAGATGAAAAAAACTCTGCAAGTGAGAAAACATGAATTCAATCCAACATAAGCACACAAATACAATGTTCCAAATATTAATTGAAGCATTACTTAGAATGACATAAGTAATACCTACAACTACATCCTAAATCATGGAGGACCTTATGCTCACCACAAACCTAACATCGTAAGTCTTCAATCACTTCAATAAACAAAAAACGTTCTGATAGTATAGTAATAATAATAACTTTATTTATAGCATATTTAGCTAAACAATTACAAAAAAAAATCATTTTAGCATATTGACAGCTTTCAAATTTCAAATAAGTACATTAAATATTTACATTTTCCTTACAATATAGAGCACATCTCTTTTTAAAAACTTGGATATTTCTGAAATCTTTTATGATTTGTGGCAAACTATTGAATCTTAAGTCCACTATGAAAAACATCATTTTGACAATGAGATGTACTTACAGAAGAAACATAAAAGTCCTGTCTTGTACGAGTGGCATAATTGTGGACATCTGTATTGTATCTTATATGTCTTAATAAGTGTTCAGCACATGAACCATGTTTTATTTTATATACAAGAGTCATTGTATTTAAAAAAATAATTTGCTTCACTGCTAAGATGCCACTAGCCACTAACATCCTTTTTATATTTGTATATCGATTACTGTTTGTTATACAGTGCTTTTCAGACAAAAGTATCCACCTTTAATAACTTTTGTAATACTGATATTTAGAAAAAATCCAAAAAAACGTCAATTTATGTTGGAAGGGCCAAGCATTATGGCTTATTTAAACTTACTGAAAAAGCCACCCCCTCACCCCTAGCAGCATTCCCTTTATTTTTTTTAATTACTTTTCATATTTTTTATGTAAAATTTGGATACTCCTTTTTGAGCTGATTTCAAAAATGTATAATACTTGTAGGTTAAAGTGGTTAGTTTATGAGATGAACAATTTTTCTTTTAAGAGCACAAATTTTACTTATTATTTACTTTCACCTTATTTGCCTGTACTAAAATGGGTTGTACAACAGTTCAAACTCTTTAATCTTTTTAACTGTGCTATTTATTATGAAGTTACAATAAGTGTTCAAAATGAGTACCATTCACTTCCATACAATGGTATAATCTATTTTGAAATGCCTCTCTGACATTGCTTAATACGGCTGGATTTAATTTTCGACATTCATTTTCTATCCTCTCTCGTAAATCATCCAGAGATTCTGGGTGGGTAGCATAAACTTTTGTTTTTAAATGCCCCCATAAAAAGAAGTCTAGGGGTGTTAAATCCGGTGACCTAGGTGGCCACTCCATCATCTGCCCCCTTCTACCTATCCAACGAGCGTTTAAAAATTGTCGGACAGGCATAGCATAGTGTGGGGTAGCTCCGTCTTGTTGAAATACCAGTAAATCTTCGGAAAGGTTATCATCATTTTCTATTATTGTTGTAATACGTGGGTCAACCCCTTCCCTGAGTAACTCAAGATATGATTCACCATTTAAATTTCCGTTGATGAAGAAAGGTCCGAAAATGTGGTCACCTGGGATACCACACCAAACGTTTAACTTTTGGGGATGTTGTGTATGGAATTCACGCATAATATGTGGATCACTTTCAGCCCAATATCTACAATTATGCCTACTTACTAAGCCATTTAATGAAAATGAGCATTCATCAAAAAAGCAAATATTGTTTAACAATTGTGGATTGTTATTGATAATTTGCGTTATTGATTCGCAAAACTCTAGACGACGATCAAAATCATCTTCATTCAACTCGTGCACCAACTTAACTTTGTACTTGAATTTATGTAGAACTCGGAAAACTGTAGAAGATGAAACACCGATCGCTCTACTTATTGTTGACAACGATTGGGGTTGTCGAGCCTCTAAGCTGACTTGCCCTAAAATTGCCACTTGGATTGCTTCGTTATTTACGAGTCCCTCTCGCTTATGCACTTTATTGCAAACATACCCTGTTGTGGTAAATTTCTCCATCAGTTGAATTACATACTTATGAGTTGCATGTCTTCCGTCATGTAATTCGTTAAATATTCTAGCAGCAGCTCTTGCACAATTATTATTTTGGTAGTATAAACCTACAATTTCAATTCTTTCTTGCAAAGAGTAAACCACTTCAGAAACAAAATAAATAATGTATCAAATTACACTATCAATAGTGACTACAAATTCTAGTTGACAATGTCAAACTTTAATGAAAAGTAGAGTTTTTTGTTGTTTGGATTTTTTAAGTAGAATAAATAGCACAGTTAAAAAGATTAAAGAGTTTGAACTGTTGTACAACCCATTTTAGTACAGGCAAATAAGGTGAAAGTAAAAAATAAGTAAAATTTGTGCTCTTAAAAGAAAAATTTTTTATCTCATAAACTAACCACTTTAACCTACAAGTATTATACATTTTTGAAATCAGCTCAAAGAGGAGTATTCAAATTTTACATAAAAAATATGAAAATTAATTTAAAAAAATCAAGGGGATGCTGCTAGGGGTGAGGGGGTGGCTTTTCCAGTAAGTTTAAATAAGCCATAATGCTTGCCCCTTCCAACATAAATTGACGTGTTTTTGGATTTTTTCTAAATACCAGTATTACAAAAGTTATTAAAGGTGGATACTTTTATCTGAAAAGCACTGTAGCTTGGTTTTGTTTCTTTTGTAATATATTAAGTTCTGTTTCGTTTAATAGAAACAGTAATTGAAATGAGGGAGTATAATTATTTTATATATATTCAATTTTGCCCATTCGCTGAGATACACACTTAATCGACCTAACAAATTTTCTTTTCTTGCCACTTTTTTGGTTATATATATTGAGCATGATAAGAGAATGTTGAATTTTCGTCAATGATAACACCTAAATATTTACATTGCACTACTTGTTCAATTTTTTTATTGTTTATAAAAATTCCTGAATTTGTTTTGGTTTGTAGGTATAGTGCTAAATTTATTTTTAATTATCATGAATTTTGTTTTTTCAGTGTTAAAGCTTAAACCATTTTTTGTCACCGAATCAAAAATATCCTTCAATTCTTCATTTATAGTTTTTAGTACAGTTTCAACATATTTACCTACAAAGTATACCTAGTAGTGTATCATCAGCGAATAGTTGAATGCTAAATTTTTTAATTTGAGAACAATGTCGTTAATATACACAATAAATAGGTTGGGACCCAACACTGTCCCTTGTGGCACACCAAACACATTTTCTTTCTGCGTTGAGATGGAATTCCCATATTTTGTTTCTTGTGACCTCTTGGAGAGGTAATTTTTAAACCACCTTTGCACTGTACCCTGCACACCATAAAATTTATTCAATTTGTCTAAAAGTAAATGTCGATCAATGGTTTCAAAGGCTCGTCTAAAATCCAGAAATATCACTCCAATTATTTTTTTTGGTTCAAAGCACTTTTCCAATTCATTAATACTGTTTGTAATGCAATTTCACAAGAATTGTTTTTTCGAAATCCAGCCTGGTAAATAGTGAGGAGATTGTTATTTTCAAAGTAGTTTATAAACTGATTGTTCACAATTAATTCCAGCAGTTTTTCATACATAGGAACCATATTTATAGGTTGGAATTCTTCACATTGTGTTGTGTTTACTTTTTTTTCTATTGGAATTACTGTAGATTTTTTCCAATCTTGAGGAAAATCCCCATATTCAAGACTAGTATTTATTACATCTAGAAACCTATCGCCTATTGCTTCAAATGCTTTTTGTAGTATATTTGTTGTTACCTATTCCATCTATACTTTGGCAAGTTTATCTGAAACCGTGAAAGGAATGCAGTCGAAAACATTCGACATTGCCACGTTTAACTATGAAAAAGTTGAAGTACTGATTATGTAGTGTTAAAATAAAAAATAAATGGGTCTTTTTATTATTAACAATATTAAAAATATGATTGAACGTTAATTTTATAATGTGCTTGTTTCCTTGGATTTATTCTTTTTATTATTTTTATTATTTTCCAATTCATGAATATTAAAAGAGAACACTTTTCCAAATTTGTTATGGGCTTCTTGAAGCTCTGGCAACGTTGTACGAAAACCATAATGACCACACCCTCCGATTACATAATTGGTGATTTTTATCGACCAGCTGACTTCTTATTGGCAAGCGCGTGCGTATGTTCTTCCCTCTCACTTCGTCAATTGACTGATATTGATTTATCCAGTGGCGTTTCTATTGTCAGTTACCTTTGTAATTTCAGTTTTACTTGGTAAAATAGGTACCGTACGCCATTTGTACGTTTGACAGATAAACGCCATGTTTTTCCTCGCCTCTTACCGACGCCGCGTAGCTCCAGATAAACTTGCCAAACTATACACTGCTGTTTCTTTTCTTAATATTTTTTACCACATTTCTTAGTTCTGCAGATAATGATATACATTAAAATTTGTCCATTTTTGTACTGCAGCATTCTACTCCTTCTATGAATTTTTTATGTCTTCATCACTAACCTTGGTTGTTATACTTATATATACAATACTTTGTATAAAATATTTGTTAAATTCTTCTGCTATGGTCTCCTCGTCTCTATATACTTTTCCATTAAATGAAATATTTGTAGTTGTTCTTCTATTTTTCCCTCCCACTATTTTCTTTATGGTTTTCCACATTTCCTTTGCATCTCCTTTATTCATATCAATTCTTATATCATAATATCTCTTTTTTAATGAAATCAAACAATTTTTTTTTGTTGAATCTACATTATATTTAACCTTAAAGTTGTGACGCGTTTCGCTAACACAGTAGCTTTTTCAAACGAATGGAGGTATAATGAGAAATTTTCAATTTATACAATGCCTGTATACCTCCATTCGTTTGAAAAAACTACTGTGTTAGCGAAACGCGTCACAACTTTGAGGTTGAATATAATGTAGATTTAACAAAATAAAATTGTTTGATTTAATAATTTACTATGGATCTACATCAAGTAAAAGCCTCATCTATTCAATCTCTTTTTTTGTTGTCTGATTATATTTACTACCCTATTTCTTTGTTCTCCATATTGGTTGTAGTCATTATTAATTTTTGTTATCATGGCCTTGCGGTATAATTAATCTCTTTTCTTTATCTTTTCTTCTATATCTGCAGTCCACCATTGTTTATTTGACCATTCATTCTTAATAATTTTTTGTCTTTTTGGAGCATGTTTGTCTAACACTTCTAGAAGATTTTTAACAAGTGTCTTTGATATTATGTCCATGTTTGTACAACTTCTATTCCACATTGTTTCCATAAGATCTAACTGAAAGTTCAAATCATCAAAATTGTTGTAATCTCTATAGACTTTTATAGTGTCATTTATATTTTCATATTCAACTAGGTCTGCAGTAATCATGTCCTGATCTGTAATTTTTGAGGTTAAGTGTAATTGAGGTCTATAATTGTTGATGTATTTGTTGTTGTTCTGGTAAAGTCTGATACATTTTGATATAGCCCATTTTCTGTTATGATTCTTTTTAATTTTTCAGAGTAGTATGTAGTTTTAGAAATATCAATATTGAAATCACCTATACAAATGAATGTTGCATCTTTGTTTGAAAATTCTTCTAAAAGGTCTTCCAAGTATTTTAAAAAGTTTGATTTGCTTGCTGCAGGCGAATGATACAGACATAAAATTAAAAATTTGTTTCCTTTCATTATAATTTCGACCCCTGTTCCCACAGATTATTTGGTAATATATTTTTTAATACAGTTTTTGAAGGAATCCCTTCTTTAATGTATATCATGGTTCCTCCAGTGTGTCTACTATGTGATGTTGTATTAATTAACTTGTATCCATCAAAAACTAATTCATGATCATGATAGACAATGAAAATATAAATAAAAGTTGATTACTTAGTTCAAACTATTAAAATTATATAGTCTAGGTACAAAATTTTTCTTGTAAGGGCTAATATGATGTTAAATTCAAGGCGAAATAATGTAAATCATCTGGAACACAAAAGTAAATGTTTTAAATTTTAAAAACATGGGATATTGTCAGGGATATAAAAAATTAGAAAGGAGTGAGAGATTTCTCCAGAATTTGAATAATTTATTTCTAATCCTTTAGAAAAAGATGTATAATAAACCTTTGGTTAAAACATCTATTAAAATGTTTTACCTAAAATCATTTGGTTTAACTTGGTTTCAATATAAATTTTGATTTAATGAAAATGTGACATTTTCAAGTTTCTTGAATTCACATTCACTTTAATTTGTTTAAATCTTCATTATATTTTTTGAACTAAGTTCAATATATTTTTTCTCTTATTTTTTGGGAATGAAAACCACAATATTGTTTTTTATTTTTTTATTTTGACGTTTCGTTAGCGTTCCAGCTACCTTTGTCAAGATTAAATAATGATAAAATAATTTCTGGTCCCTATCTGACACAACAAAAAAAATATGACAACTAGACAATCAATAATATTTTGAAGTTTAAGACTACAAAACTTTGTTGTCAAATTTTATTAAGGTCCATTCATAGTAGATCACATCTCTGGTAAAATGTGAAATAAATATTTTATTTTATGACATTCCAAAGATATGATAGTCTACTAGAAATGGAATCCAGTGAAGTGCACGTTCCAGGAACGGTTTTTATTGGGATAGCGCTTTTTTCCGCTTATTTTGGAAATGTTGTTAATAAAACGCGTTTGTTGTTACTTTTTTATGTATGATTATTTTTGTTTTCAAAATATGTATGACTCAGTTTGGTGATTTTGTGTATTGAAGTGTGTATCGATTAACAACTATTCCAATGATAATCATAAGAAAACCTGGATAAAAACTTATGATGCTATCCTGATAACGCAGGTAATTGATTATTGGAAATTTCTCTTTCTAACATTGGTAACCAAATTTGACTACATTCGGCTGAAATACTAGCTACACATTTATCTGCATTTGGTTGTATTAAAGCACTTTCTTTGATTTTTCGTCTTTTATTATTGGGCTCTTTCAATATTATTTTTGTCGAATCCCATTGAACTTTATGCCCCTCTTCCCAAGCATGTTTACAAATACCTGACTTAAAGAACTCCCTATCTTTGATATATTTTTTATGTTCACTTATTCGGACTTTCCATGGTCTAGATGTTTCACCTAAATAGAATTTGTCGCATTCACAAGATATCTGATATATGCAATTTTTTGAAGATTGTTCTTCATTTTTTGGTTTTGTTTTTGTTAGTATAGATCTCAAAGTATTGTTAGATTTGAAGCTAGTTCAAATATTGAATTGATTACCAACTTTATTAATTCTTTCCGATAAACCCTTAAAATACGGTATTGTCAAATTTTTAAAAATTATGTTAGCTGAATTATTATTATTATTGTTATTATTATGGGGTATTAACAATGAGCCCTTCTCTATATTCTTAATTCCTTTATTTACAAATTCTGCCGTGTAATTATTGGCATTTAAAACATTTTTTAGTAGAGTTTTCTCCTTTGTGAAAAGATTATCATTAGAACAAATGATTCTGGCCCTATCGTATAAAGATTTAACTACCCCTTTTTTAACGCTTATAGCATGATTTGATTCAAACGCGTTTTATTAACAGCATTTCCAAAATAAGCGGAAAAAAGCGCTATCCCAATTAAAAAAACCGTTCCTGGAACGTGCACTTCACTGGATTCCATTTCTAATAGACTATCATGTCGTTGGAATGTCATAAAATAAAATATTTTATTTCACATTTCACCAGAGATGTGATCTACTATGAATGCACCTTGATAAAATTTGACAACAAAGTTTTGTAGTCTTAAACTTCAAAATATTATAGATTGTCTAGTTGTCATATTTTTTTCGTTGTGTCAGATAGGGACCAAAAAAATATTTTATCACTAGTTAAACTGACAACGGTAGCTGGAACGCTACCGAAACGTCGAAATAAAAAGAAATAAAAAACTTTATTGTGCTTTGATTCCCAAAAAATAAGAGAAAAAATAATGCATAATATAGTACAATATTTGCAATTATATTTCTTTTTTAGTCTTAAGTCAAGTCTTGAAATACTGAGAAATTACATTATTGTGCAAATAATATTCTAGGTAATTGTAAGGAGATGAAAAAACTCTGCAAGTGAGAAAACATGAATTCAATCCAACATAAGCACACAAATACAATGTTCCAAATATCAATTGAAGCATTACTTAGAATGACATAAGTAATACCTACAACTACATCCTAAATCATGGAGGACCTTATGCTCACCACAAACCTAACCTAATGTAAGTCTTCAATCACTTGAATAAACAAAAAACGTTCTGATAGTATTCCATAATAGACAATGAAAATACAAATAAAAGTTGATTACTTAGTTCAAACTATTAAAATTATACAGTCTAGGTACAAAATTTTTCTTGTAAGGGCTAATATGATGTTAAATTCAAGGCGAAATAATGTAAATCATCTGGAACACAAAAGTAAATGTTTTAAATTTTAAAAACATGGGGTATTGTCAGGGATATAAAAATTTAAAGAAGTGAGAGAGAGATCCAGAATTTGAATAATTTATTTCTAATATTAATTAGGATATTTTGTTACATACAACGTTTATTGCTTTCACATAATATGTCAATAATAATAGTTTACAATAAATATTACAAAATAACTGTGTTTTCATAAACTTTGGGTATAGGGAATGCTTGACAAAAATTAAAGTTACATAATCGAAGATTCTATTTTTGCTATAAAATACAGGGTGTTCCATTTGAAATGAGAAAGAAAATAACAGGTTCGAGTTTCCGTTCACCCTGTATACAAGAAAGAATATAATTGAAATTTAATAGGAAACGGAGATATTGCATCATATTACAAAACTCTGTTTGGCAAAATTCATTATTTTCTTCAACTTACAACAAGCTACAGAGCGTTGATATGCCTACGATTTTCACATAAACGTGTCCATATCTTTTGAAGGACTCTGTATAACGTGGCCAAACCTCATATCACAAGCTTCAAAAAAATGTAACCAATCCGAATTCAGTATAATATACAGGGGCTCCCATTTAAAAAATCATACGTTTGGTTTGTAACGGAGTTATGCAGCACTCTGTATAGTTCGGTATAATTTCAAAATATGGACCTTCAACACATCTTCTATTTTTGTTGATAACATTTTTTGATATCTCTCAAAATAACCCATATACCGAAGTTTGTCGTAAGATTGGTACACCCTGTATATAATGAAGATTTAAACAAATTAAAGTGTTTTACTTTATCGTTTAGTATGGATCTTCATCAAGTCGAAGCCTCATCCATTCAATTTTTACAAGAGATCACATATTTGAAAACCAAAAATAATGAAAAGAATATTATGTATAGAACAAAATTCTTGTAAAATAGTTTTAAGAAATAAAAAAGTGAATTTAAGTGCAGTGATATAGTTACTTTTTCATAAGCAAATTGATGGAACACAAAATGTGTAAATTAATTTGGGAAACAAGAAGTTATGATTAGTTTATTCAAATATAAACATTTTGAAGATTCAATTAAAAATTGTTACTCTTGACTAAAGGAAATATCGTGCATTTCTATTATTATGACATATCTTAAGTGAGGTTAAGTGGCTCCAGACAGAAGGAGATCTTTTGACGATGTCAATTTTAACAATTAAATCCAAATCTTTGATTTGCAAAAAGAAGATGAGAAACTGTTAGTTTATAAAAACATTCCATCAACTGCCGTCTCTATCTCATAAAAAAATCTTCTAAAACTCACTAACTATGTAAAATAAACAAACTAATTTTAATCCTTTTCGTAGTATGTAGTGATGAGCAAAGCAAGACCAAGACCAAGACTCGAACAATCTAGGTCTTGGTCTTGGTCTTGCTCAAATCTGTCTTGTCTCGGTCTTGGTCTTGCTGTATTTTGTTTGGTCTTGGTTTTAGTCTTGCTCTTGCCATAATTTCTTAACGAACATCTTTCAAAACATTTTGTAAATATTTTATTTTTATGCAACAAACATTTTTAAATCTAAATTTACTACCTTTGAATTAAAAAAGTTCATTGAGACATTATGTACTCTTCGAACATTTTTGTAGATCCTTTTTAAACAGTGATTACTTTGTTTTTTCATGTACATATCGTTAAAATCTAGTAAAGAAAACTGACAATTCGACATGCCAACTTATATTGTTCCAAGAAAAGCATGTATTATGTTGACGCTGTTACAAATATTTTATCTCATATAGTTACTGTGAAAAAAAATTTTTGGTTGAGTCTTGCGTATTTAGTCTTGGTCTTACATAGTCCGTCTTGGTATTAGTCTTGTTCTTGTTCATTCTGTCTTGGTTTTGCGAGTCGAAGAATGGTTTTGGTCTCGATCTTTTGGTTTTGCTCATCACTAGTAGTATGGTAGTGAACTAGATACCTTTGGTGTAAGCCTGGAAAAAAATTGTAAGGATTACAATAGTTTTGTGCAGACATTTTTTAATGTTAATTTAACCTAAAATTTTTACTTTCCAATTTTAAGAAACATTTCTAATTTGAAATTTAACAATTAAATCCAAATCTTCGATTTGAAATAAGAAGATGAGAAACTGTTAGTTTATAAAAACATTCCATCAACTGCCGTCACTATCTCATAAAAAAATCTTCTAAAACTTACTAACTATGTAAAATAAACAAACTAATTTTAATCCTTTTCGTAGTATGTAGTGATGAGCAAAGCAAGACCAAGACCAAGACTCGAACAATCTAGGTCTTGGTCTTGCTTATTCAGTCTTGGTCTTGGTCTTGTCTTGCTTATTCAGTCTTGGTCTTGATCTTGCTCAAATCTGTCTAGTCTCGGTCTTGGTCTTGCTGTATTTTGTTTGGTCTTGGTTTTAGTCTTGGTCTTGCCATAATTTCTTAACGAACATCTTTCAAAACATTTTGTAAATATGTTATTTTTATGCAACAAACATTTTTAAATCTAAATTTACTATCTTTGAATTAAAAAAGTTCATTGATACATTATGTACTCTTCGAACATTTTTGTGGATCCTTTTTTTTAAACAGTGATTACTTTGTTTTTTCATGTACATATCGTTAAAATCTAGTAAAGAAAACTGACAATTCGACATGCCAACTTATATTGTTCCAAGAAAAGCATATATTATGTTGACGCTGTTACAAATATTTTATCTCATATAGTTACTGTGAAAAAAAATTTTTGGTTGAGTCTTGCGTATTTAGTCTTGGTCTTACATAGTAGGTCTTGGTATTAGTCTTGTTCTTGTTCATTCTGTCTTGGTCTTGCGAGTCGAAGAATGGTTTTGGTCTCGGTCTTGGTCTTGCTTTTTAGCAAGACCAATTTTGCTCATCACTAGTAGTATGGTAGTGAACTAGATACCTTTGGTGTAAGCCTGGAAAAAAATTGTAAGGATTACAATAGTTTTGTGCAGACATTTTTTAATGTTAATTTAACCTAAAATTTTTACTTGCCAATTTTAAGAAACATTTCTAATTTGAAACAGTATGTATTTATGTGATGAGATGTCCAATCTAAAATGAATCTCATGAGAATTCTGACATTCTGACTTGGATTAAATATTTTTCACGTTAGTTGAGGAAAATATTGATGAAATGACATTTGTCAATCTACCATTCATAATTTCAATAACCTCAAAGGACTACTACACACGTTCATAATAGTAGTTTGTGCAACTAGTGAGGATATGATGGCCATATCGTACGAGAACGAAGTTTGGCGATATGGACAATCCATTCGAGTCGAACAGTATATTTTTTCTACGACACACTTGAGAAAATCTAAAAGATCATGTAATGATGGTTATTAATACACGATTATTAACCGGTATGGTTTATGCGAGTTTCCATCAATTCTTGAAAATAAGCAATTGAAACATTTTCGGAGAATGTCGAAATCGGGTCCGTTGAACTATAGGGAAACACGAATTTTTGACTGATTTTGCGAAAAATCGATAGTACTCACCTATTTAGAGAATAATCCGCCAAAAAATTTGCGGGTTATACATATTTTGCTGAGAAAAATCCAAAAAAAGATTTTTTTTCGCCACTTGAGCCATCATGTTTGGACTAGTTATTTTATGCAAACCACAGTTTAAATGAATTGCACTGTACGGAAAAGTGATCAACAACATGTGTTCTCGCTAATTATAACAACATTTCAGTTAGTTTATTCATAATGTTGTTTAAATTACCACTTTTATAAATATATATTTGACAGGCTACAAATTTATATGGAAACAATTAAATCAAATGACAAATGACATAGAAGCTCTAGCGTAATGTGTGACATGGTTGCCAGCTGTAAACGATTACGTGAGAATCATGATATTTTTAAAATATTAATTAATTATTGCATTTGAACTTCATCTTAGAAAGTATTAGATGAGAGGGATGAATGCATTGTAATGCACATCAATCTATTCAAGAAGAGGAAAAAAATAGAATATTTGGATTCACCCTTCCCCTTCTAGAATAACTTGATGTGGATTACAAATAATTGGAGGCATTTGCCTTCCCCTCAAGATATTCAAGAAGGGGAAGGGAATATAATAATTGGATTCACCCTTCCCCTTCTAGAATAATTAAGTTATTCTAGAAGGGGAAGGGTGAATCCAATTATTATATTCCCTTTCCCTTCTGGAATAACTTGATGTGGATTACAAAGTATTAGATATTTTTTGAGGGGAAGGCTGAATACAATGATTATATATTTGTTTCCCCTTCTTCGAATACGCAATATAAGGATATCATCATACAGTGTGTAAAAGCCAAATGGAATAAATTCATTATTTCGGTTAC
>CAJUYG010003912.1:0-18774 GCA_910591675.1 Galerucella calmariensis | reverse complement strand
AAACTACAAATTAATGATATCGATTGTTAATCGATTATAGATTGATTAATAATGATCGATCGTTGATGGATCAAAAATAATTGATTATTAATCAATTGATAATAATATCGATTGGAAGCAATCGACATTTAATCGATTGGAAATATTCGAATATTCATCGATTATATACAATAGGTTATTAATCGATTGTTGATAATCGATTATCTAATAGATCGTGGATCGATCAAAAATCATCGATTATTAATCAATTGATGATGTTAACGCTTCACAGACTTTTGCGCCCGTGCGGTGTCAATCGGATCATCGCGCGAAATTTATTTATTTTTTCTTTTGTTTTAAAAAGTTCATTATGATGTGATTATGATTGACAGTAGTTTTGACAAGAAATGTAAATGTAAATAAATAATGCCTAAGAGTGATAATATTACGTATTCCCTATCACTGTTTGATCAATCCTAGGAGGATTGTAGGAACAGCTTTGCGAGTGAGGCCCCTTTTTGTCCCAATAACAATATATTGTGGTTCAAAATATCTGTTGCAAACTTTGTAGGATTTATAAATCTGTTCAGCGCCTAATTCCTTTAGTTTTAGATTGCGAATAAAGGCAACCCATTCATTCAACAACAAAGGGTCATGTTTGGGAAACCTATGTCGTTTTGATGCAATGTCTGTACACCCAGGAACGCAACACTTCACACAAACCATTATAAATATTATGAATTATCACACTTGATAAGACTACCTAATTAAAACACAAATAACAGCAGCGAATGACAAAAGGAAACAATCTTTAAAAGACAATGGTGACGACTATATGACAGCTTTGATGAATTTTAAAATCTTTTCTTCTTTTCGTGCTAAAGGCCTTAGCTGCCAGGCCTGTTTCGACAACTCAATTGCAACTAGCGCTTCAGGTGGATGGGTTTGAAACCTCATTTTTGTATTCAAGGTCATCCTATAAACTTTCACTTCTATAGGCTAGACTGTTTTGTGCTTTTAATTAAAAAATGTTAATATTACTGATTTCATTACTTATTAAGTTAAATTAATTACCATAATGGTCCTTCGAAAGCCGGATATTAGCCAGTATATTGTGAAAAATACAGCTATCTTCCGATAAAAGTGCAACAATATTACGCAATTTGTCGCTGCCTGCAAAACACAGCCTGGTTTGGTGCTTGGTTTCGACGATCGCTATCACTGAAGTTCTACTAGTTCTACTCCATTTACAATAGAAATAAAAACAGGAATAATACGCGGTAAAGTCCGCTAAGAAGTTGAGTATCCTTTTTTAGCTCCCAGGTGAGATCTTTAATTGATTACTGTTTCGATTTGTATCAGAGTGTATCAAGCTTGTGTAAAATAGTAAAATTACTTAAAATATACTTATATTACCACTTCTGTAAAGTCAAACATAATTTAAAGTACAAAATGTCTACCGAGGAACTCAAACGTAAAAGACGTGGGATAAAAAGCAAACTTACAATTTTTTCTAAATTCATTTCGCCGTTTTTAACTAAAAACATTGGGGATATTACAAGTATTGAGGCTATAAATATCAAAGAGAGATTGGAGAAATATCAAACGCTTATTCATGAATTTGACGAGATTCAATTGCATATTGAATATAATATTACTGGTGAGGATGTAGATGAAGAATTAGAAGTAGAATTTAATGAAAGGTCACAGTTTGAAAGTAACTTTTATGATCAGTTGAGTTTGGTGAAGAATTTAATGTCACAGTTAACTGTAAATAATGATACTTCATCTTTATCCAACCATAGTGGTCCTAGTCAACATAGTGAACAAAAAAACTTGACAAACTTGGTAAAACTGCCTAAAATTTCTCTACCCACGTTTCGGGGTAAAAATCTAGAGTGGTTAGAATATCGTGACACGTACGAATCCTTGATTCATAATATTGAAACGCTTAGTGACATTCAAAAATTCCATTATTTACGCGCATCTTTGGAAGGCGCTTCCGCCGACATTCTCAAAACCATGGAGTTTAGTGCTCAAAACTATGGCACGGCATGGAAATGCATTACTGAACGGTACAACTGTCCTCGATTGTTAATAGATTACCATGTCAAAGCATTATTTAATATCGAACAGGTAAAAAGAGACTCTTCGGTTGAGCTTAGAGCTTTAAGTGATACACTTATGAAAAACTTGAGAGCTTTGAAACAGTTGGGACAGCCTACAGAAAATTGGGATGTATTAATAATTGCCTTAGCTTCAGAAAAATTGGACAAATCGTCTAAATTTGAATGGGAAAAATTAAAAACGAGTAGAGGTATAGTTCCAACGTTTGAAGACTTTAAAGTTTTTCTACAATCGAGAGCAGAATTTCTAGAATCGCTTGAGCATAATATTTCTACAGATACGCGCTATACGGACAAACTAATCGAAAAGCGTAAGACACATGTAACTCGAGGTTTTTTGTCTACAGACAACGTCGATAAAAAAGGTTCTAATGCTCAGTCTTATTCCCCTATTTGTCAGTTATGCAAGGGCACACATTTCATTCAAAATTGCTCGGAGTTTTTGAGGTTATCTAATGAAGAAAGGAGCAAGAAGGTTATTTCTCTTAGAATGTGTTTAAATTGCTTGCGTTCTGGACACATATCCAAAAACTGCAGAAATTCTCTGTGTAGAAAGTGTCACAGAAAACATCACACTTTATTACATTCCGAAAGTAGCTCAGGTCTTAATCAAAATTACTCAATTTCAGAAAATACTACTCATGCCAATAATACAGCTAATAATGTACAGTCAGACCCAGTAACTACAAATCAGGATCCTGCTACCAATGCTCTTTCGGCAAGTGGTTCAGTTGATGGTGTACTCTTGTCCACGGCATTTATAGACATAGCAGACGCAAATGGAAAATTGCATGCTATTAGAGTACTGCTTGACAGCGGTTCCCAGTCGAGCTTCATCTCAAAAGCATTATGTGATACGTTGGGTCTAAGAGTGGAAAAAACTAATATTTCCGTAAAAGGTCTTAATGGTACTCTATCAAGCATAGATTTAAAATGCAATGTTTCATTGAAGTCGCAATACTACAACTTTTCAGAAAATATTACTTGCTTTGTTTTGCCTCAAATTACGGAAAATCTACCAGGTATAAAAATCGATGTGGATACGTTGAATATTCCTGTAAATATAAAACTAGCCGATCCAACATTTTATGCGCCTGGAAAGGTCGATATGCTGATAGGTGCTGACTTATTTTGGCGTTTATTAAGTAACGGTCAGCATATACTAGGTAACAACAAACCAATTTTACAGAAAACTCGACTTGGATGGGTCGTGTCCGGTCCTGTAGCCAAACCTAAGACTTCGTCTATTTCATGTAATTTTTCACATAATTTTGAAACAAATATTCAAAATCAACTATCTCGGTTCTGGGAAATTGAGGAATTACCTGATGTAAAACCTTTGTCCCGGGAAGATTCTATGTGCGAAAAGCATTTTGTGGAAAATTACAAGCGTTTACCTAGCGGTCGTTTCGTTGTTTCATTACCATTAAAGGATTCTGTTTCAAAACTTGATGAGTCGTACAGTCAAGCTAAAATTCGTTTTCTAAACCTAGAAAAGAATAAATTACAAACAGATCCAGTTTTTAGAAAATTGTATTGCGATTTTATGGAAGAATATATTACAATGGGACACATGAAAAAGGTTACAGATAATGAGAAGGATGATAAAATTACATATTACATGCCACATCACGGTGTCCTCCGTGAGGACAGTCTAACAAAAAAATTACGGACTGTTTTCGATGCATCTGCACCTTCATCCTCTGGCTATTCTTTGAATAATTTACAGCCTATTGGCCCTACATTACAAGACACTCTGTTGTCAATTCTAATACGATTTCGAAAACATAGTATTGTGGTCTCCGCTGACATCGAAAAGATGTACCGAAACGTAAATATTTCTAACGAGTACTTGCCTCTGCAACGAATTCTGTGGAGATTTAATTCTAGTGATGCTCTTGAAAAATATGAACTCCAGACGGTTACTTATGGTACTACTTCCGGGTCATTTTTAGCGATTCGTTGTCTCTACCAGCTTGCATTGGAAAATGAAAAGGTGGCCCCAGAGTTTTCAGAAATTATAAAGTCCGATTTTTATGTGGACGATTTGCTTACTGATTGTGAGTCAGTTGAAGAAGCGGGGCGCATATGCATTGGCGTATCCAACATTTTGGATCAGGGTTGCTTTAATCTTCGAAAATTTATGTCAAATAGTCCTGAGGTTTTGAAACAGATTCCCGGTGGCAATGAAAATGCTAAAATAGTAAACCTCAGTGAAAATGAAAATTCCAAAACATTAGGCCTAATTTGGAACCCGTCCTTAGATAAGTTAATGTATAAAATAAGTGAACAACAAAATAACGTGCCTGTGACGAAACGGGAAATCTTATCACGAATTTCTCAAGTATTTGATCCGCTTGGACTCTTTAAGTCCATGCATAATTATTGGAAAAATTCTAATGCAAAAGTTATGGTTGGAGAGAATCTCTTGGGACGAGGGTATTCCATTACATTTGCATACAGTTTGGGCAATCTTTAGCGAAGAACTTCCTTTACTGAATAGTCTAGAAATTGATAGACATGTTATTTGTGACAATCCTCAATGGATAGAGCTGCATGGTTTCGCGGATTCCAGCGAGCGTGCTTATGGTGGATGTATTTATATCCGATCAATTGATCAACATGGCAATGTAACCATAAAATTGTTGTGCGCTAAAACAAAAGTTGCTCCACTAAAAACGATAACCATGCCCAGATTAGAGATTTGTGGATGTTTAGTAGTTTCAAAGTTGGCAGAGCAGGTGGTTAAATCATTTAAGTTAAAATTTAACGCAAAATACTTATGGTCAGATTCGACAGTAGCACTGGGATGGTTAAAGACAGAGCCAAGTATGTTAAAAGCCTTTGTGAGCAGTCGCATTGCAGAAATACAAGATATTACTTCAGCATATTCTTGGAACCATATTCCTGGCGACATTAATCCTGCAGATGTTTTGACACGTGGGGTCAAACCAAGTGAAATCGAAAGTCTAAGTTTATGGTGGTTTGGTCCAAAGTTTTTAATGCACGAAAAATCATCCTGGCCCAGCACTACTGTTGAATCAAATAATCTTCCGGATATGCGCAAGTCTAATACTTTTTCATTTCAACAAATAACTGAATGTACATTCATTACTAATTTCTCTTCATTGTTTAAATTGAAAAGAGTGGTTGCTTATATGTTAAGATGGAAAAATAACTATAAACAGCCGAAAGAAAGTCGCTCGACAGGCCCCCTCAGTGTTTTAGAATTAAATAACTCCTTCAATGTCATAATAAAAATTTCTCAAAATGAAACCTTCTTTAAGGAAATTAGGAAACTTAAAGAAAAAAGGTTGGTCCCCCATGATAGTAAAATTCTTTCCTTGAATCCCTTTTTGGATGAAATCGGTATTTTGAGGGTTGGAGGTCGTCTTGGATCTTCCAGTTTCAAGTATGAAAAAAAACATCCTATTATTTTATCAGAAAAGCATCACTTAACAAAATTAATTTTGAAAAATGAACACATATTGTCATTGCATTGTGGTCCACAGCAGTTGCTAGCAAATATTCGAAATAAGTTTTGGCCAGTAAATGGCAGATCATTGGCTAGAAGAATTGTGCATGACTGTATTCGATGTTTTAGGTATAATGCAAAACCTTCTGCACCTATAATGGGCGAACTGCCTCGTGAGCGCTTAGAATCAAGGCAACCATTTGAGGTTGTTGGGGTAGACTATGCGGGTCCAGTGTTAATAAAAAATAAAATTGGTCGTTCGTCTCGGTTTTCAAAATCTTACATTTGTTTGTTCGTCTGTTTTGTTACTAAAGCGATCCATTTGGAGTTGGTATCAGACCTCTCCAAAGAATCCTTTTTAATGTCATTCCGCAGGTTTTGTGGACGTCGCGGAAAGCCTTCCATAGTATTTTCTGATAATGGAAAAAACTTTGTAGCAGCTAGTTCAGAGCTGCGTGAATTTGGTAATTTTATCAAGTTAAATCAAGAATTTATTGTAAATAAAATGTCAAATGATGGTATTACTTGGAAATTTATTCCTCCGTACTCACCACATTTCGGTGGGCTGTGGGAGTCGGGTGTGCGCTGTACCAAACATCACTTGAAACGGGTAATCGGTGAAACGCGTTTAACATTTGAATGCTTGTATACACTTTTGGTGCAGATCGAGGCTGTGCTCAATTCAAGACCCCTCTCTCCCTTATCTTCTGAGCCTGGTGACCTTTTACCTTTGACACCAGCTCACTTCTTAGTTGGAAAGCCGCTAAACTCAGTACCAGAACACGACGTTAGTACAATTCCTGTAAACCGCCTCTCCGTATTTCAACACATACAGCAAATGAAGTTTCATTTTTGGAAAAGATGGAGCAAAGAGTTCGTTTCGGAACTTCAGAAGCGTGTAAAATGGAAAACTAACCAAAGTTCACTGAAGAAAAAGCTCTTGTTATCGTGAAAGAAGAAAATATGCCGCCTGGTCGATGGAAACTTGGTAGAGTCCTAGAAATTCATTGTGGAAAGGACGAAATACCTCGAGTGGTGACCATTAAGACTGATTCTGGGTTAATAAAACGCGGTTTTCAAAAGCTTTGCCCATTACCGTTAGAATGAACAATAAACTTGATTATTAAGTGTTGTTTTAGGTTGAAGCCTGGTGACTTCAAGTTGGGGGGTATGTTAACGCTTCACAGACTTTTGCGCCCGTGCGGTGTCAATCGGATCATCGCGCGAAATTTATTTATTTTTTCTTTTGTTTTAAAAAGTTCATTATGATTGACAGTAGTTTTGACAAGAAATGTAAATGTCGTTGAGTATACTTTTAATTAAAAAATGTTAATATTACTGATTTCATTACTTATTAAGTTAAATTAATTACCAGATGATAATTGATAATAATCGATTATATATGGATTGTTAAATGAAGTTTTATCCAGAGTAAAATAAATTCTTATATTAATATATGTGTATTTATTTATTGATTCAAAAAATTTGATTATTGCTTAAAAGGAACTGTAGTTCTTACCGTGTGTCCCGTGACACGCTCTTCAATTTTTTTTATTACTAGTTAATCTTGACAACGGTAGCTGGAACGCTACCGAAACGTCGAAATAAAAAATTAAAAACATTATTGTGGTTTGATTTCCAAAAAATAAGAGTAAAAATAGTATTATATTTGAGCGGTAAAAATTAATTGGATATATTATACCGGGTATAAATAAATTGTAGACATAAAGTAAAGTGTGTATATAAATTATGTTTGTCCACGACCACCTTATAATAAGTCGATATGTTACCTCCTAACAAAATGTATATGGTACCCATATATCTACTAGAGTGAATTATTGTTCATAATGCACTAGAGTGTATGGTATTATGGTTCATAATTCACGACTAGAGATGGGGGTACAATATGAAATAATCTTTTAAATCTGTGTATTGATACAACGATATTTTCTAATAATATCAGGTATTTCAAAGCAATATATTTATAACGGTACGTTGTGTTGATACTTTACACAGTATCGCCCATCTCTATATATGTCAAATTATTTAATTTTGACGTTACCAAATTGTTACGAAATTTGGCAGAAGCAAACGTTAGCCCTGGTGGGCGTGTTTATGTCGCTGTAGTTGTATTTTTGTAGTAACAATTCGATATTTTGAATCGATAACCAAATATCGAGAGCATAAATGTCAACTGTTGAGAGATATGTAAAGAAAGTCAAACTTGCTAAAAATGTAACTCTAAATATTAATAATAGTTATTTGTGTACCAAGGCCGTAATGTTGATCTTTTTTGGCCGAATCTGAAATTTGCGGCCGAGGCGTAGCCGAGGCCAAGCAAATTTCAGGTGAGGCCAAAAATATCATACGGCCGAGGTGCACACAAAATTTTTTAAGCGAGTGTCTCATCAAATAGGTAACAACTTTTTTTTACAATTTTGTTTCTAAACAGAGACGAAACTGGAACTGTTTTTTATCACAGTATACACCGTAAATGTGGTTTTTATTATTTGTTAGTTATTTATTTTACATTTCATTTCACTGACAGAAACGGAAAGCTTGTAAATAAACAGCCTGGCAACGGAACCTTTCCTTTTGTTTTATGGGTAAATAATTCAAACATGCAAATTAAGTGTGTCTAGTAGGCCGCCTTCATAATTTGACAATCTTAATATCGGACGTGGAAATAACTCAAATAAGCAAATTAAATGTTTCTAGTAGGTTGCCCTCATAATGACTTTGTTTGCAAAAGCGGCCGTAAAGTAAAAAAGCGGCCGTAAAGTAAAAAAGCGGCCGTAAAGTAAAAAAGCGGCCAAAAAAGATACACTTTAGGGACGTTAATAGATCCGTAAAACTTCATTTTTTGTGACACTCGCTTAAAAAAAAATTTATATTGGACCAAAACTAAAACTACCGTTTGCCCTAAATGTCTATATTTTCAAATTACATGACTGTATTAATGTCATGAAAAAGAAGGGTCAAGTTTATATGGAAAGCAACAAAATATGAACTGGTTATAGTCCAGTGTTGCCGATGCAAAAATGAAAATGACCCGAACTTACTATTCAAATTATCAGAATTTATCAAAATTACCAAAAGGACACATTGGTTATCTAAATAAAGTCTTCGACCCCAGTCAATATGGAAAATCCCCAAAAACAATAGCCATTTTATACCTATATCCCTTCTACAAAATATTCGAAAAACTATTGGATCCAAATTAGTGAAATTGTCTAAAAATCGGATAATCATCCTCGCATTGACAACACTGATACAGAATGAATAAAATTATGTATGTCGATGAAATCACTCGGTTATATTATTTCGATTATTTTTTTCACTTGTCAAAATCTGACATTTTGGTGGTTTTAACCAATAGCAATACATTATTCTAGCCAATCATTCGGTATTATACTGATAATTCTGCTTCCTCATCGATAAAACCTTGTTTACCTCGAAACGTCAAAATTTTACTTTGAATTTGTCATTATTGACAACTAAAAGTGCTTCGAAGTTTATTGAAAAATGAACACAAACCGATTGAGTGCCATCACCCAAGATAATATTAAACATTCAGGCCCATTTGCACCATCTATCCCTAAAACTGATACTTAGCAAAGTATCACTTAAATATAAGGGTCACTTATATTTATGTTCTTTTGCATCATTCAGATTTTGACCTGGTTTAACTAAGTAATACTTAAACTAAAGAAGACGTGGCATCGTTGGAATTTTATAGTTATTTTTTCATTCTTGTATTGGCACTGGCCATGTTTTGAAGATTTATTAGTAATAAAGTTAGGTTAGTTCATAGTTTGCGGTATTTTTTTATTATTATAATAGTAGATTGTCTGAATTACAAAACGATTATGGAACTAGGAAAAAAGAAACATCCTTTAAAAAATATAGATATGGAAAATAGTGAGTACTTAACTATAATTAATTCTTCTATTCTTAAAATAACTAAATATTTAAGATGAACCACATGGAGAACATTCTGCAAAGAGGCAGCGAGGTGTGAACTACAGTGAGCAAGAAAAGCAACTGCTGCTCAATTTAGTTTTCCAAGAAAAGCATGTAATTGAATGCAAGAAAACTGATGCGGTGACGTGGAGAGAAAAGGAAGCAAGCTGGAAGAGAATCACGTCCTCTTTTAATTCCATATCCCCAAATCAAAACCTTCGCAATATGGATTCTCTAAAGAAACTGTATGAGAATCAAAAGAAGCAAGTGCGAAAGGATGTTGCGAAAGAAAAAGCTTCCTTTAGCCGAACAGGAGGTGGTGAAGGGTATGTTGTGAAAGATCCCTCAACAGAATTAACATTGGCCATAATGAATAAAAAAACGGTACTCGGGTTGGAAAACAATTTTGACTGTGATGCTCAATCAAATGTTCCACTGGAAACCCTAGAATATGTTCAATCAAATAATGTTGCACTTGAAACCGCAGAATATATGCAATCGAATGTTCCACTTCAAACTGAAGAAACATGTGAACCTGAAAGAATAATAATTGAAGTTGAAGAACCATGTGAAGAAACAGAGGTAATAAAATTGATTTTTTTGCCGTATGAATCTAACTGACTGATTATTTTTAGGATCACAGTGATACATCATGGGCAACTTACACACCAACGATGCTGAAGAAGCCAGTAAATCCAAAGTTGCAAGTGGTAAACCCAGTCCCACCTCATGTAGAAACATCTGGAGCTGAATTTACTATGAGCACTAATGACATGACATCACCAAACGCTGCGTTTAGAAAGTGGACTTCTCGAAGAAGACCCACATCAAGTTATCTCCCAAGCAGCTCAATTACAAAACAATACAACGAATTATCACAAGCAAAGCTGGAAATTGCCAACCTGGAGTTACAGGCTTTGAAAAAGACAACCAACAAAAAGGAGGAGAGAGAAGAAGTAGAGTTTTTACTACGAAAACGTTCTTTGGAGCTAGATGTACAAATTAAAGAGGAAATTTTGAAAAAAGTTGAAGCATTGTCTCCAAAGGATATATATCAACATTTTGGTCCTGGAATTATAAATAAAAAATAATTTTGTACGATTTTTTTTTAATTTCAATACATACATACATTATTTATAACTGAGCAAAGTAATTATTTATCAATATTCTTCTCACATCAGGTCCTGCATTTTCATTATAATTAATACCAACTTCAGGAATTTGACCATTCTCTATTAATTGTTGTAAAATGTGTTCTTCAATATCTGCTGGTAGAGGTGGTTCTTCTTCTTCCATACTTCTTGCTATATTGTGAAGTACAGCTGTTGCCACAATAATTGTTAATAATTTGGGGACACGTAATCTGCAACCGTATGCGAGTATAGGAAACCTTCTTTTCCAAACTCCGAAAGTTTTTTCAATAATTCCACGAGTGCGGATGTGGGATTCATTATATAAACGTTCTCCTTCCCCTGCTGGATTATGAAGAGGGGTAAATAAATATGGTCTCATACTGTATGCACTATCTCCTACAAAATAATTTGTTAAAACTGTTCACAAGTAGTTAGCCTGAAATATAACCTAAGATCAAACAATTTGGGTACATATTTTCCTCAAAATCAAATTTTTTATTGCAATTATTGAATATTGTGGCATCGTGAGTTGATCCTGTCCATCTTGCAACTAAATCAATGATCTTCATTTCTGCATTACATATCACTTGCACATTTATAGAGAAGTAGTTTTTTCTGTTACGGAAAACTTCTGCATCATTACCTCCTAAAAAGCAACTTGTTATATGAATCTTACATATATAACATAAACAATTTTATACCTGGTGATGAATTCTTATGTGAGTTCCATCAATAGAGCACCAATAACTCTTGGAAATCTTGCAATATTGTAGAAATCATTTTGTGCTTTATGTACCTACCTCCTCAATGGTTAATGGAAATTTTATATACTGTGGTCGTAGTGCGGCAATACTTTCTGAGACTCTTTTTATTATTCTACAAGCAGTCGATACATCTACACCACCAAAATCAGCAATACACTGTAAATGGGTACCTGTAGAATAAAATCTGAGTGTCATCAATATCTGATTCATTGGGGAAACGCAGTTGTTCCTACAAATGATTATAAACATCAATGTGTACCTAGTCTTTAGATTTTCTCAACTTACCGATCATATGGATATTCTAATTGGTTTTCAATCAATATTAATAACTGTAAAACAGTATGTTTTGTGAGACGGAATCTTTTGTAAAACGAGAGATCGTCAAAATCATGAAAATGGTCAGGACGAGTACGAATTTGACGAGGTAGTCCATACTCAATTATTTCTAGGACCTCAATATCGTCATCAACCGCGTCAAAGTCACGTATTAATCGTAATAACTCCATACTGTCACACTCAGAATTCACTTTACCTCGCTTTTCGCTTGTGTTATCCAAAAATGTTAGGTTAAGTGTCACTTAAATACATTTGAGGGCAGGTCTAACTACCGCTTAAATTAAGGGAAACTTACTGGCAGATAAGTGACACTTACCGTTTGGTGCAAAGAGTTAGGTTACCCTCTAGCGATTTAAGTGTCACTTAAGTTTTAACTGAAGGTGGTGCAAACGGCCCACCAGTAATACAAAATTTTAAATTTATGAAAAAAATAATCTTCCCAAATACAACTCGCTCTTCAAATTTTATCACATAATTTTTTATTTTCATCACTCAAACTTGTTTATTTGAGGCAAAAACATTCAAACAAACCGAATTTAGATAAAATCCTTCGTCCTAACGGACTCGTGATTTTATCAATCGGTTTGTTTTCATATTCTTGCCAAATAAACAAGTTTTCGTGAAAAAGAAAAAATTATCGATAAAATTTGAAGCACTCGTGGTATTACCTTTGATTATATTTAACAATTACTAATGGACAATCGTTAACATTGGCTCTTGATTGGCTGCTTACGATGACCTTATTTTAGTTCGCATATTTTCCGGGGCTCATGTTTGGTTCTGACAACTGTAGCTATATTATGAATTCCATAGAGAAATATAATATAATGAGAGTTGTCGACCCTGTAGTAACAGTTGGCATCACGTTGATCGAAGCGCACCAGGAAGGGTTGCTGGAACTAATTTTTAAAGGCGGGATATTTAAATTGGTTAATTTGGATTGTGGGTATGTAAATTTCACAATTTGTCAAAAATTGTTTATTATATAATGATTTCATTACAAAATATAAAATTAATTTAATTTTTTTCAATGAAATGATTATAATTAATAAACAATTTCAAGACACATAAATTAGATAAATGAGAAATAAACACAAATTTAAAATTTTTATTAAATTGCACATAATATAACAAAAAATCTACATCTATATTATTATCATCAATTCATCAAACATTTACATATTATTAATCACAAAATAACATATTTTTACTAAACTTACATTATATTTAGGAAAGTTAATCCAATATCACATCTAATTGCACATTATTTTAAAATTATTCACAAAACTGCAAACATTTAAATAAAAAGGAGTTAGAAAGTAGATTCTCCATTTCTATGAAGACAGGAACAGGTCTGAAACAAAATAATTAAAACGCATTGCAAAGAAAAAATAATTATTTCTGTTTGCTAGTCCTCTTGTGGTCCCTTTTTATGAATGGAGTATGTTATTGACCACAAAAATTTATGTTTCTTGCAGTTTTAGTAGTACTATTTTTTTTTAATCTGTGCCCGCTGGATATAATCGAGGATATAATTTTGAATAAACATTTTGAAATTACTCAGATCTTTATTAATGTAATACATTTTCTTCTTCTTGAGATATGAATTAGGGGAAGTTGGGGCAAAGTGGTCACCTTAACAAAGCCTTCCTATAAATATTTTTTTAGTAACTGAGAGAGTATTTTGGATGACTGAAGTCTCTTCTTCCATGATTTAGCTGTTGTTTCCCGACATATCCAGTGATTCTAGACCAGAACTATGAATTGATAGAGGAAAAAGTGAGTTAATGCAAAATATCCGCTTTGTCCCATATATGGGGCAAAGAGGATACGTATATCGGGGCAAAGTGGAAAGTAATTACCAGATGAAAGAAAACACTATAGATTTGATAAAATAAATCAGTTTCCACAACCAGGGCCCTCTAGAGTTAGATCCCCGTCTCCTATAATCCATTCAGTACTAAAAGGGACTTGATACTGACTTGCTGCCTTTTTTGCACTAAGTATATTATTTCTGACATCCTGTATAGCTGCTATCATACTGTCTTCCGTCCAAGTTTGTTGCTGAGTTTTACGTATATATTTACGCACCTTTATGAAAATTTATTCTGAAAAAAAAATTCAACTTAATTTTTCTATAGGGGCAAAGTGTACCATTTTGCCCCATAATAGGAAATCTACGTTGCCCCAATACGTATCGAAGCAGTATTTTGAAAGTAATAAAAAAATTAGCTTGTTTTGTTTGATTGCTTATATGTACGTCTCAGATATATATAAAATGTCATTCTAACCTTCTATGATACCGAACAAACAATTTGTATTTTCAGCTAAACTGCTACTTTACTTACCAATGAATATTACAAGCACATGCTTCAAAACTTTTCACTTCACGAAAAAATTGCGTAAAGTCTCGACCGTGGTTAAATGCAGACCAAGTTAGCTGTACATACGTAAGGGGAATGATATACGCGAAGACACCTATAGATGTCGTAACCATGTTGGAAATATCATATAAAATCACTTTGCCCCAACTTCCCCTACTGACTATAAGTTTCATTTATTTCACTTAAAATACCAGATTCCTAGTTTGTTAGGTAGATGAGTCTCTTTGAGTATATCATTATTGTTAAAAAAAATAAGCTTTCATTTCACAGGTATTTATACGGTATTTTAAAAAGCTTGGGTATTGTTATTATGTTCAACTACTTTTGGTAGTGGTTGATCTAAGGATTGCAAAGGTAAAACAAATCTAATAAGTATTTCGCATAATGAACCTGTAAATGAATTATTATTCAAATATTCTTTACACAACCTTTGATCCTTGGATGTAAAAGGAAATTCTAAAATGTACCTGTCATAATATTACCCTTTTTATTATATTCATGACATTGTCAGTTCTGTTACAAAGCTTGTCAATAATTTTATGTCAGCTATTTTCTGTAGAGATCAAATGAATGCATTTAAAGTCAAAGTAAAACTGCGCCAAGAGTTTTAACAGGGATCCTAACGGGACATTGTCGCCTGAATGGGCACCTGAAAAAGCTCAAAATAGTGGAGGAAGAAGAATGCAGATTTTGTGGAGTGGAAGAAGAAACCTCCATCCACATACTTTCCAACTGCACAGCACTACAGAATCCTAGAGCTCAGCACCTAGGAGATTACTGGATAGAAGAGGAACATTTACCCAAGTTGAAGCCTGTAGACATCCTAAAATTCCTCCAGGAAATAGGACTAAAGGAACTACTAGTTTCTGAGACTCTCCTCAGAAACTAAGTAAGGGGGCACAATAGATCTTTTAGGTCTCAGTGAATGTCACCCCAAAATACCTACATACATAATAAAACGATAATAAAACTCACTAAAATTTAGATATAAGAATTTATTTTATTTACTCTGGATGAAACTTCATTTAACAAAAATATACAGTAGTATTAATTATAAAAATCCTATCACAAAGCACATATTAAGTATTCTATTAACTGTAATTAATAATACAATGTATGCTGACAATAAACATTTTGCGCCGAGAGACTAGCTCTGAGACTGAGGAGAGAGCGCGAGAGCCCACGCGCTCATGGCACATAACGTAACAACGTAACGTAACGGTCAGATCTTTTGCGTCGCGACCGCCCTCGCTCCAAGCATATATTACAGAATAAAAATATAAGATGTTTCACTCGTTCGAATTTATCGCGTAAAGCACTGATGCCGCTGGTAAGTTGGATGGTACAGTACGTCCTTACTTGCATTTAATTTGGCATATTATACGGGACGTCGCCCGTCGAGCGCTGTTATTTTAGAACGGTGTTTATTGGTTGTTCGTGTTTTATATTTATGTTGTATAGATTTTTTAAATTTATTAATTAATTGTTGAATTGAGCAAAAAGTCATATTAATATTTTTCACTTTAATAGCTAAGCTTAAACACTAAATATTTTGTAATATTTCCTAATACAAAATTACGGATTTATTTTTATAATAAGGATATTATATAAACAAGTACATTAGCAAGGAAACACAAAAATTCAATTCTATAACTAACCAAAGGGGAATTGGTCAGTTTCTTTTGAACGAATTCACCAAATTTTCTTTTCATCATCCATGTAATCAATTTCCTTTCAAATATTATGCCAGTCTCTATACCAGAGTCCGTATATATTTTACTCTCAAATGTATATTGAAAGATTTGAAAACTGGAGTGAAACATCTTATATTTTTAATTTTTCATTAACTTGCACATAATGTTATAATTTATTTAACGGGTAACACCCAATATGACAAAATAGTTTATACATGTAAAATAAAATTAATTAATAAGTTGAAGAAAAAAAAGATCAGTTTACAATATAACAAATAATTTAGACTAACAAAAAAGCACTGAAGTGATTTAACACTTGTGTTGTGCATTCATTTAGTAGTAAATTAAATATTAAAAAATTTAAAAATTATTCATAGTTGATTTGTTTCAATAAAACTAGGGATAGTTAAAAAAAGAAAAACATTTAGGAATAATTAAACATAGGTACTTGAGAATTGATGATAGTTGTTATAGATATATGATTTTGATAGTTTTGAAAATTGTTTATAATTATTTACTTGTTTAATAGAGGCAGGCAGCATGTTATAGGTTTTAGGTAGTGTGTAAATTAGAGATCTATGGCTGAGATTTTTATTATATCTAGGAATGCTGAGTAGTAGATTGATTCTACATCGTGTATTATAGATCGAGGATATATAGTTATGAGGCGACTGATTCTTATAAGCATAAGTACATAGATTGTGAAGATACAGACACCTAATATTACCAACATCTTCCGAATAAAGTAAATTTGTGTGATATAGCTTATTTTTCTTATAGATAATTTTTAATATATAATTTTGAACAGTATTTAATTTTTGCAAAGCGTTATTATATGCTCCTCCCCATATCAAAATACCATAACGAAATATCGATTCAACCAGTGACTTATAAATCATTAAAAGTATCTTCTTCGGGAGAAATTCTCTCATCTGGTAAAATTTGTATATAAGTTTTCTTACTTTCTTGGTTAAATAATCAATATGACTTTGCCATTTAAGATGTTGGTCAATAATAATGCCCAAGTATTTGATTTCTTTTACTTCTTTGAATTCAAGTACTTCGTTAATTTGATCTTTTTCTCCAGCTATTGTTATGGAGGTAAACTTTGGTCTGGTGGCTTCAGAAACAGTAAAAGCAACGTAGTGTGTTTTATTGACATTTAATGATAGCTGATACAAATTTAGCCAGTTGGTGATATTTTTCATTTCATTTTGTTGAATCGCTTTTGTTTCATCCCAAGTATCCCCAGTAAAAATAACAACTGTATCATCTGCGTATGATACTATTTTAGCCGTCGCATTTATCGAAAGAAGTGAGTTTATATACATTAAAAACAATATTGGGCCAAGTACTGTACCCTGTGGCACTCCAATTTTTACTATACTAGTATCACTGAGCACATCGTTGACTTTGACACATTGCTCCCGATCAGACAAGTAGCTTCGAAATATATTTAATACAACTCCCCGAATGCCGTTATTTTCCAAGATATCGATTAGCTTTTGGTGGTTGACAGTGTCGAATGCTTTAGCAAGATCTAGAAATACTGCAATACACTTTTTGTCTATGTCCAGACTCTTTATAATATGTTCTATTACAGAACACATTGCATCAGATGTAGATTTACCACTCTGGAATCCAAATTGTTGTGGGTGTAGTATATTATATTTTACAAGAAAGCCAACTAAACGGTCTTTTAGACACTTTTCAAAAATTTTTCCAAAATTATTAATAACACTAATGGGCCTGAAATTAGAAATTATAGTTTTATTTCCTGCTTTAAATATTGGAGTAACAACAGAAGACTTAAATTGATTACTTAAAACGATATGCTTTTTGCCGAGGTTACATTTAGGTTTTCTAATTGAAAAACTAGACTTTCCAAATTAGATACAGTTGCGCAGTTATTAGGTTTCATAGTTGTGAAAATCGGACAGTCAAAAAGAAAATGTTCAATCGTCTCAAGCTCAAGCCTGTTACATACAGTACATATTTCATTTGGGTTAATAACGTACGAAACTCCATTCAATGTAAATTTTAAGCGATACTTGTTAGCAAGTCTTAATTGAGCTATGGTGCGAGTGACCTGGATAGGAAGTTTTAAAGAAAGATAATTTTTAGGGCTTTTGGAAAAAGAAAAGTTGGTGTATAAGCAGTAAAAAGTAGAGCTGGAGACAGCTTCACAGTCTACATTAAAAAGTTTGTCATATAAGCTTGCCAGAAGCTTTTTTTTGGATTGTTTTAAGGTATTAACTGAAAGATTTTCCCAAACATCAGCTGCATCAACAAAATAAAAAAGATTTCTGACTTGTAAACCCCAGTTAAATTTTTCGTCACAAGACAGCATCTTATTTCATTACTAAGAAATTTTTTACGTTATTTGTGTATAAATTTGTTATAAACAAAGACTATTTTAATATTTAAAAAAAATTTTTTGCCATTCTGTTGTATTGGCCAAATAATGAATTTAAAAAAAAAATTTTTTAAAAAAAATTTTTAATTGTTTATAATCCTTTTTTTATTTATCACCCCTTTGAATTATTAATATAGAAATCGTTTTTTTTTTCTAAATTCATCATTTGCTATCCTCATTAGAATTCCAAAAAAAAAATTTTTGAAACGCAATTTTCATTGTTTATTTAATAAACAATTTGTTATAAACAAATTCTGAACCTATTTTTTTCCGTTAAAAAAAAAAAAAATAAATACAGCCATGTGCATCAAAGTATTTCAAAAAATTCTGTTTTATTTTTAAATATTTAACATACTCACTGTGGAAACCGGCACCTATCTTATCAACTTTCAAATTGCTATAACTTTTAAACTATTGATGATACGGTCTTGGACATTCAAGACAATATTTTTGATAATTAATTATTCTACTTGATTCAATTTTAATCATCTTCATATCAATTAA
>CAJUYG010003911.1:0-18788 GCA_910591675.1 Galerucella calmariensis | reverse complement strand
CATTCCAAATTTTCTGTTGCCTTTCGTGATTCTTGACTGTTTTTCTTGTTCTTCGAGGCCTTGCTAGATATTAGTACTCCAAAATAAATAAATTCATGTACCCTTTGGAAACTGTAGTCCATTTCCCTTGTCGTCTTTACTATCAGATTCTCTCCGATACTTCCAGTATCTCCAAGGACCATATATTTTCTTTTCTCTTGATTAATTTGCAGTCCTAAAATGTTTGCTTGTTCTGCGAGATTTTTTGTAATTTTAGTGAGCTCTTTCTTTGATTTTGCCAATACTGTCAAGTCATCTGCATACGCAATGCACTGATGTTCGTTATTATAGATTGTACCATCTGTTTTTACTTTAGATCTTCTGATAATGGCTTCGAGTGCTAAGTTAAATAAAACAGTTGATAGCGGATCCCCATTTCCGACCCTGAAGACCGTTGATTTGTACCAATTCCAAGTTATTTTGTTACCAGTGTTCAAAAGAGTCATTTTTGTTAACCTGATCAATTTACCTGGTACTCCAAACCATTTCATTGCTTCGAAAAGTTGGTCTTACTAACTGAATCATACGCCTGTTTAAAATCTATAAAGAGAGCATGTAATTCCGTTTTATACTCATAACAGGTCATTTGAATTTCCTTTAAAGTGAAAACCTGGTCTGTTACCGACCTGTTGCTCCTAAACCCTGCTTGGTACTCCCCTAGTATATTCTCAGCATATTTATTCAATCGAGCTCTCATTAGTCTTGCCAGGATTTTATACACTGTACTTAATAACGCAATTATAGCTTCATATGATACACAGGGGGCGATCTGCAATTTTAAAACCGCTCGGATGAGACTGGCAATTTTTTGTCCTATTTATTTACTTGTGAAAAATCGATATATGTATTTTCAAGTTTTCTGTCGTCGCTGACAATTTGTTATCCTTTCATCTAACATTATTTCTCTTTCCATCAACGTATACATTAATTATTTACCTATATAAATAAAAGGTCGACGAAAAATATTTCATGTAACTGAAAAGCACATCAAAGACAAACGCACTTAAACATCCTAGTTTATTTATAAGACAAGGAAATTCTTTCTGTGAAATATTCAATGTATTTTTACTTGTTTTCAGCAGATAGACTTACCGATAATAGTTCAGGATTTGAGCGAAAACACCCGGATGCCTGTCGAAGAAGTACTCGTTGAGTATGGGATCGTAATTAGCGAGCGCTTCTGTGAGCCTGGAGAGCCTAGTAGCTGGGATTTTTTTTAAAGTTGCCTTATAAGTCTCATATCGTATACCCCCGACGTTCAATATGATACGATTCTCGCCATCCATGATGCCATTGCTTTATCACGAAAAACTACCAAATTATTCTGGAAATAAAAACTAAAATTACTTTATATAAATCAATTTATTTGAAAAAAAATCTCAATTATGAGTGTTTAGGTATATTATAAATGTTTATTTTCTATACACAGCATTTCAATAAAAAATACTCTATGGGCATAGGAGAAAATGTTCCATTTTCCATTTTCAAAACCTTCCGCCTGATGGAACTGTTATAAGAAATTCTTCAATTTTATCAATACTTTTTCCATCATAGGCGTACGAGGGAGTTTTTAGAGGTGATTAACTTATTTGTGACAATTTTCATATCATGGATGAAAGATGGGCACAACAAATCTTTTAGGTCTCAGTGAATCTCACCCCAATATATATAACTGGGTGTGCGATAAATCTTGTAAAATGGGTTAATTTGCTAGTAAAGATTTTATCCATGACTGCCCATTTTTTTGAAATATACGTTGTCTTGAATACATAATGCGGAATATAAAAATTTTAATATTTCAGTAAATTAAATTGCGACTCGTGTGAAAAAGTACGGTTCCCTCGGGTCTCAGTGCACGGAGACAAATCTAGCGTTCCTAAGGGAAAACGTCTACCTACATCTGCAACTTATGCGACCCCTGAAACACTATATCTTTTTCCTGTTCGTAAATAGCGGAACCACACATATTATTGATTTTTGGAAAGCTTATAAATTAGTATCTTATGAATTTTAATTTTAAGTTCAGTGAAAAAGTAGCAAAACATAAAATTATTTGAGAAATTTGGATCCTTTTGATTGTATAGTACATTCAATAGCCTTCTTGGTGGGCGTCATCGTTTGTGACGGGTTTCGGGTATGTCGTTTATTTTATTTGCTATTTTGACATATGGCTAACCTTAAGTGTGATAAATAAAATCATCAGGATCGTATTCAGCCAAATTAAAAAAGGCTATGGAACTATAATAACTACCAGCTTCTTTTTCTAACTGAAAATACTTGAGAAATTTCAAAATGCTAATGTTTTTCCATGTATCCTGACATATTTTTGTATTATTTGAATAAATATAACATTAATAGATTATTAATTAATTAATTAATTAATTAATATTCACTTTTCATAAATAATAATTGACCTAAACCTGACGAGAACTGTCAGTGGAACCTTAGAATAAGACGTAAGACACATTGCCGCTACGAAAGATACGTATGCATCCTATTTTGGATGATGTAATTTCTCCTGATTGATAGCTCGCGCTTGTGTGTAATCTATCCATCAGCTAATCAAACTTTCCAAGTGAAAAATTGGGGTTAATAACAGACCTGCCTTGTTTCCATTTCTTCCTAAGTAATGTGCTAAAAGGATATTAATAATCGATGTCACACTCCAAAAAGGTTATTATTCGAACTCTGAATGTTTCCGTCATTATGTCTGCAAATTCTTCACCTTACAACTCTTGAACCAATCTTATCTTGTATGGATGGAATTTATTTCCACGTGAAATTTTCATTACGGACGTTCGCAGCATATCAAGTTCCCTGGATGTTTGTCTAGTGCTCAAGTGTGGATCGTCTTCCAACAGGACTCAAACATCTAAAGATTTGTTTTCAGCTTGGTTTTCAGTTAAAATAATTTTTCTGTACCCTGATTGAACTCGTTTTTTTTTCAGTGTCAAGAAACACCAACAATAGGTACTAAATGTAAAAATTTTTTTTCAAGACCGACCAGAAAATAAATACTTTCTGGACAATTTTTCGTCCATAAAATAACGTTTTGCCGATCAAGACCGGAAAATGGAAGCCAGGAACCGGAAATAGTTATTTTCCTAACTAGTGCGGAAAGTGATACTTTCCCGCACGCGACTGCAGTTGACCCGACCGACGCGGAGCGGAGTTCGGGCAAGCGGTCAAGGGCGGAGAAGATACTTTACGCATGAGTTGGAACATTATTTTTTCTACGACCGTATATACAAAAAAGTATACCAACCCATTTTTCAAAAGTTATTTTATTTCAACATACATATACAAAACTTTAACCAAAAACTATTATTATTATTATAAATTATTATTATAAATATTAATATTGAAAACACAATTTGTTGCATTCTGTAAAGTGTAAAGTACTTGAAATTTCCGGTCCAGTGTGGTGTTAACTGGTAAGTAGATGACGTCGATGAGGATGGCATCGGTAGCAGGTCACATAAAGATGAGGATGACGCAATGGTTTTAAATCATTTGTGGATGAAATAATTTCATTTGATATATTTTTCTTATGTCAAATCCGGGTGGTTTGATGGTTGTTTTGTGGCACTACTTTAAAGAATGTATAGGGCTGTATCCAAATATCTTCATTGTTTATATTTTCAAAAAATAAAAAATGCAACAAAAAGCTAGAAAATATGTAGATTTTATTTGATGGACTATTTATTCACCTGTTGTAACAATAGTTATAACTTCCGAAGTAAAAAACTATCTAATAAGGTCAAAATTTATATAATTTTACTTTCAAAACTAAAATGCGTGCGGCAAAGTGGGTTAAAACGAACGGTCGTAGAAAAAAGCTTTTGCCGGTCCCTGACGTCCATTTTTAATCCATTTTTCCAATCGCTCTTTTATAATACGATCTACCTTGATTTCATTACTATGGTAACAACGTTTCGATATATTGTCGAGTGATGACAGTTCATTGATTTTTAATTTGTCGTTTATGTCAAACTTATTATTTTATCTGGTTTTAGTTTTGTAAATCACTTTGTTACAAAAAGCAAAATAAAGTCTATATCGAAGTGTCCGTCTTAAAAAAAATATTGTACGTCACGCACCCGAAATAAGTGTTTTCCAGGTTCGTGAATTACTATAATTGTATCACTCATGGCCATCTGATAATAAATGTAGCTAGCTATAATTCCGAAATCATGGCATTTAGTTATAGAGAACATTACATGAAAAGTAATTAGTATGATCAGGATTTTAAAATTCAAGAAATGTATTAAGGTGATCCATTTTAAATAGCAATGTTCAATATTATTCTGGAAAACGGAGAGATCTGACAACATTGAAAATACCACCATAATATCGGCTACCTATATCAAAACATTTTTGCACACCAAAAACTACAAAAATCGTCCGAGATAATTGAGGCGAACCATACTTAAAACTCACTCTGTATGTAGGTAGGAACTATTTCAAGGATTAATGAAATGACAACCTCATCGGTTCCGGTATTTGTACTCTTTATAGACTAGTCGAATTAGCTTACTTTGAAGCGAAAAATAACAAAATTGTTAACAGGATGGGAACAGTTAAAAATGGTAAATAGGCGTATCATAAACGTGAGAAAAATAAATGCGTGAGCAGGGGTGTTTCCAGATATAGTAAAAAGGGGTGAAATTTTGGATTATTGCGATTTCCGGCGAAAGTTGACGTCGGAGAGAAAAGTGTTCAACAAAAAAGCTGTAGATTATAAAAAGGTCTACAGCTTTTGTGAGAATGATTTTTTCATATAACCTCAAAAAACTCCTAGAAAAATGCGAAAAACCGCTTTTATCGTTTTTTATTTTCCATTTACACAATAATATTTTAATTTCGATAAAACTTGGTGGAAGTATACCTTTTTACGTCCGAAAAATCCACAAATTTTCCCAGATAAAAATATCAAGAGACTTCCGAGATAATCACGTTTCTCGGCCCAAAAAAAATATTTTTAAAATTGAAATTCTCCTTTGGAAAATTGTCGTAGAGACTTCATTCATGTCGCCATTCTATCGTCTTGAGTTATACTTTCTTGTGAAATAATAAAACAATAGAGTCCCTATTCAAAAACATGCTCAAAAATTGGGAAAATCAAAAAATGAATTCCGCAACCATCTTTTTTTCACTGAATGTTAATAATTTGTTTGAATTTTCAAATAATTCTTAAAACCCAATTGCAAGGAAAAAAACAAAAGATCCTTAGGGCGAGTTGTAACTTGCAATCACTCCGAGCAATAATTCTTGGATCTGCGTCAGTCAATCATTATTCGACTTGTATGTTCATAATAATACTTTAAAAACAGAAATATCTAATCAAATAATGAAACAAAGAATCTTTTGTATTTTTTCCATACAATTGAATAGTGCAATTGGTTTTTGAGAGTTATTTTAAAATTCAAACGAATTATTGACATTCAGTAAAAAAAGATGGTTGCAGAATCCATTTTTTGGTTTTTCCAATGTTTAAGCATGTTTTTAAATGGAGACTGTATATTTTTATTATTTCACAAGAAAGTATAACTCAAGACGACGAAATGGCGACATGAATGAAGTCTCTACGACAATTTTCCGAAGGAGAATTTCAATTTGAAAAATAATTTTTTTGGGTCGAGAAACGTGATTATCTCTCTTAATATTTTTATCTGGAAAAATTTGTGGATTTTTCGGACATAAAAAGTTATACTTTCACCAAGTTTTGTCAAAATAAACTTATTATTGTTTAAATGAAAAATAAAAAACGATAAAAGCGGTTTTTCGTATTTTTACCTCGGAGATTTTGTGGTTATACGATAAAATAAATTCCACAAAAGTTGTAGACCTTTTTATGATCTATAACTTTTCTGTTGTACACTTTTCTTTCCGACGTCAAATTTCGCCGGAAATCGCAATAATCAAAAATTCCACCCCTTTTCACCCCCCAAATATATCTGGAAATACCCCTGCTCACGCATTTATTTTTTTTACGTTTATTATGCGCCTATTTACCATTTCCAACTGTTCTCATCCTGTTAACAATTTTCTCTCTGTAAAAGTGTTATTTCATTGGACTATTATAATAGTGTGTTATGCTGAAGCAGCTCCACAGCTTTGTTGTTGTTGTTATTGTTCCAATTTTATCAAAAAACCAAATACATCAATCTATTTTCCATTTAAATCCTACAAACAAAGATGTACGTCTAGTCGATGTAATTGTGTAATCTCACAAATGAAAAATTAATAATGAAAAAGCTTTTGCCGCAGACATAAAACCTCTACCTGTGATGAAAGATTTATTCAAACTTTTGCAGAACTTCTCACCATAACAAGCATAAAGCAGCCATTCTCATTAAACTCAACAAGAAAAAATCCATCCCACTGTTCTTGTTGAAGTTTACAGGGTTATACAGAGTTCGGCAAAATCTCGGGACCGGACAAGTATTGAAGAAAATATGAAATTTTTGAAAAATCTTTTTATACCAAAAATTTTAATTCAAATCAAACTATAATTTGAGAAATTTTTAGAATATACAGGGTGTTCCAGTTTTTCGTATCGAACTAAATTAATTTCTTCAAATTTCTTCAGATTTAAATAGATCACGTTTTAAGCCACTTTCACAGAAAAATCACTATCTACTTAGATATTTTATGGAATAACAAAAAACAATGAAGTTTCAAACAATAAGATCTTATTTTTCTTTATTTTACCGCATCAACCTCTAGGGTTATGAGCGGGGACAAAGTACATGAAAAAACATACAATATTTCTTATATTTTGAAATAGAGATTGGAGTCTTTCAGAAATTTTAGTACTTTTTCACAGTTTTCACTTAACGCGCGTTTCATATTAGGTGGGATGTTGTTAACTGTTCTTCTAACACTAAAACTTGCACGATCCAACAGTATATGTTTTATGGTTAGAGGCACATCACATATTAAACACTGCTTTGGTGGTTCTTTATTGAATAAATGCTGGTGTGTGATGGCTGAATGTCATATTCTTAACCTGTTTAAGACAACCTGGTCTTTTCTGTTCTGTGGAAGTGTCAATCTGGATTTTACCGATGGCATGATTTTTTTAAGTAGTGAATTGATTACTTCCCTTTTTTTTGCCAGATATTCCATACAAAATCCTTTATAACTGGTTTGAAATCGGAAACTGGAATTTTTTCAAAAAATGGTAGATTTTCGCTGCTTACAGAATGTCGTGCAATTTCATCGACTTTTTCATTCGATGGTATGCCTACATGAGAAGGAACCCACAGGAACTCTACTTTAACGTGTGTTTTCCAGAGTCTGCAAAGTTCTTCTTTAATATTTAAGAGTATTTGGTGAGTGGGAAATAGTTGTTTCATTCCTAAGAGAGCACTGTAGGAGTCCGATATTAATAATAAGTTTATGTTTGGCTGTTTGTAGTTTCTCAATGCTTCAAGTATAGCGAGTAACTCTCCTGTATATACTGAACAGTGAGGATTTAGCCTGATTGCATAACTGTTGGTATCTTGTAAGAATGCTGATGCAATTCCGATTTCTGATTTAGATGCATCCGTGAAAATATGATCATATCTAGTGAATTTAGAAATGAGATCATAGTATTTTAATTTGTATATGTGGTCGCTGGTAGAGTGTTTGGGCTGATTTGCTAATGAGAAGTTGACTGCTGGTATTTGAATTATCCAAGGAGGAGTTTCATGACATAATGGTGAAGACAGTTGAAATTGATCAATATTGAAATCTGATCTTTTTAACCTTTCATAAGTATTTTTTCTGGGTGTCTGGGATAGTATTTGTACCATGAAATATTGTTAAAAAGGAAGGATTGTTGTTTTTTAAAACCGACACTCTAGATGCATAGCATAAAGATAGATATAGACGTCTTAGAAGATATAAAGGGGGATGTGATGTGATAACTTGGAGGCTACTAACAGGACTTGTTCTGAAACTATTCTTAGAGAACTGGTCTGTATAACATCTAATTTGTGTAGAAGAGTGCTGCTGGCTGAGCTGTAGCAAATGCTGCCATATTCAAGTTTACTTCTAATAATTAACTGATACAGGTTAATCAGTATTTTGGTGTCGGCTCCTCAGGAATAATTTGATAGGACTCTTAGTAAGTTTATTCTCGTCTGGCAAATTTTAGGGAGGTTATTGATGTGCATTGTCCATTTCAGCTGATAGTCAAATGTAACTCCTAAGAATCTTACGCTTTCCTTCTGTTCTAATTGTTTCCCATTCAGATGTAGACTAATGTTGGCTTGGCCTTTTTTCCTAAAAACTATAAAGTGGGTTTTTGTTGAGGAGAAGGTTAAACCAGTTGTACTGGACCAGTTTTCTAATTTGTTAAGGTTATTTAGTTAAATATCTTGGGACAAATCAAAGTCTTTACTTTTGTGTAAATTAAGAGATCATCTGCTTAAAGACTCGCTTTTACAGGTAAATTAAATTGATTTGCTAAATTGATAGTAAACTTGATAGTTTGCCATTTGTTCCGACCTGGATAGTTCTGTTACTAAGAAAATTTTTTAATAAATGCCAACATTATGCCTTGTATACTTAAATCCCCTAAAGTTTTTATTATATGGTATCTCCAAGTTGTGTCAAAGGCTTTGTTAATGTCAAAAAAAATTGCAACGAGATGTTGGCTGTACATAAAGAAAACAATAAGATTGTTATGTTGAAAATTGGTTTAATTATTATAATTTAGAAGAGATAAGGTGTTGTGTGCTATTAAAATTAATACCAGATTATCTTTTTTTTTCAATGTTCAAAACATACTTTTTGTTCTTTATTTCATAAAATGTCTTCAAGTGTGAAATTACCTAAATCTTTTTAACCACTCGATATAGGATAGCAAAAGCCTATATTTTTTTGAAGGCTTGAAGCGTGATCCTTTTAAATCTGCCATTAAATAGCCATAGCTTCATTCGAAGAAGAAAAAAATTTAGTTCGGTACGCAAAACTGGAACAACCTGTATATTTTTTATTCTTTTTTATTTTAGCTTAACGTGCCTCGACAGCGATGGTCATTGGCACAGAAAAAATAAATATAAATATTTATATAGGTAATTATTACAAATATTCAAATTAGATTTTACAGTATGGGTTAGTATAGCTTTCAGGAACCGTAAGACTTTCTTGATTTCGGTAGGGCTGTGGAGCATTTTCTTGAGGTTATGCCTTAGATCAAGTTGTTTATATGTAGCAGAAAATTGTTTGCAGTCCGTCAGTATGTGCTTAACGATCACAATATCATTATAGTTATGGCAAACGGGACGATTTCCTGAAGACATCAGATATCCGTGTGAAGTTCGGATTCTTCTGTTTATAGTAGCCTCTCTCCGGGTTAAGAAGTTAAGGGCAGAGAAGTGGATGGAAGGATATCATGAAGTGCTGTCGTGCTATTGCGCCACAGGTGTCGCCAAGAATCTTGTGTAACGTTTTTGAAGTGAATCTTCGGAGGTCAGTTGCGAGTTGGACAATGTGTGTTGGGTGTATATTTTAAAATGCTTTCAAATTATAGTTTAGGTTAGGTGAGGTTAGGTTTGTGGTGAGTGGGTCTATAAGGCCCTCCACTGCGACTCACAAGAGTCTATTGTGGCTCACACCTATTCAGATTTCACCAAACAAATTCAGCTTCTTAACAAAGCCGATTATTTTATTTGCTGAATGATATTTCAGGTCCGAGGGCGAGAGAGAGACCCTGCCAAACATCAGATACCTGATTCGAGCCGCGGCGGGGCAGGCACAAATTATATGCTCTGATGTTTCATCATCTTCCAGACAGAGACGCTGATAACCTAGTGACCAAAATGACCGAAAAATCGTCTAAGTGGACCACTGCGTGCGAGGTCATAAAAGAGATACTGAAATTAAAAGAGATGGAAGAGCACGCTAGACAGGGGAGATAAAACGCGGTAGTATCTAAGACCAGGCAGTACTCCGAAGGAATGGTCCAGAAGCCAGAACCAGAGTATTGCAGGCGGCGAGTAGAGGAGGTGGTTTTAGTGGGTAAACCGGACCTGCACAAACGAACCGGGAGTCCCACACTATCTACGAAGGGTATAACTTGTAGTAGATGTACATAAAGTATTTCCACCTGTCAAAAAAAAAAAAAAAGACAGAGACGGCTAGTCGAATCTTCCGACAGTCCAAGTTTTAGCATATGATGATTCAGATGACAGTGGCCTGTTAAAAGGCCTGTTAGACAACGTAGGTCATGCCTGCTATGGTCTAACATTTGTTTGGAGACATACTTCGAAGGATGTATAAAAGCCTTTGAATGAACCAATCCTGGTAAATTATGCCAGAAGTCTAAAGCTCTTCTTGCTGTCCAGGTATTTAGTGTTTGTTTGGCAAAACTTATTGCGATGCCAATTGTGGGTTCTGGTCCGATAGAAACACGTGCGGCACCCTCCCTTGCAAGAAAGTCTGCCTTCTTGTTTCCTCCCATGCCAGAATGGCCAGGGATCCAGACCAGCAATACTTCATTGAGTTCTCCTATTGAGGAGAGTCTTTTTTGGCAGTCTAAAACCAATTTCGACGTTACACGGCGAGAGCTAAGTGCTTTTAAAGCCGCTTGGCTGTCCGAGAAAATTATAGTTCAAGTTGAAGTTAAATCTGTGGTATGAAAAGATTTTTTCGAAAATTGTATATTTTCTTCAATACGTGTCAGGTCCTTAAATTTTGCCGCACTCTGTTTATGAAAAAAACCTTTTGTATTAAAAATTTCAGTTGACGAAATCGTCCTCACACACCGTTACAGAAATTGCCTTTTTTTCTTCGGTAAATAGACGCTTGGGAAAAAGGAAAACCCGAACTTTGTATGTACACGGGGATTTCAGAATAAATTTCCCGTGAATATATGGGCAGGATCGTTTAATTGGCACTAACTTTTTTTCAAATGAATTAAAATGGGCTATTCATACACGGACTTTGCAAGCGTTACAAAGGAAACGATAATTTTGGCTAAAGTTCATATTATAATAAACTTGTTGGTGTGCGTCATCGATTGTTAATGTCCTTCCAACACTTCACGTTGATAGAAATGAAGAAAAGTCAGGTGTTTGATCAATCCCAATCAAAATATCACAATAATGAACCGTTTATATGTATAACAAACGTTAACTCTAATCTTTGACATGAACAATTTCATTAGTCGATGTTTAGATAACACGCAAGCGCGACCTATCAATCGGGAGGAATTACAACATGCAAAATAGGATGCAGACGAACCTTTTTTAGCGGCAATGTGTCTCACGTCCTTTTCTAATGTCTCACTGACAGTTCTTATCAGGTCTGTACTTGGTTGTTCACGGTCAATTATTATTTATGAAAAGTGAATATCAATCTTATTGTTATATTTATTCAAATAATACAAAAACATGCCTAGATACACGGAAAAAAATTAGCATTTTGAAAGTTCTCAAGTATTTTCAGTTAGAAAAAGAAGCTGGTAATTATTAATTTCATATAGCCTTTTCGAATTTGGCTGAATACGATCCTGATGATTTTACTTATCAAATTTAAGGTTAGCTATTTGTGAATATAGCGAATGAAATAAACGACATACTCAAAACCTGAAGGCTATTGAATGTACTATATAACCTTTTACGCTAAAATATAGAGTGCGCTGGAATAAGTATTATCCCCCCTCTCAACTTCTATATTCCAATTTAACAAGAAAAAAGGTCGATGTTTATAATAATCATAATATCAAATATTGTTACGCTCTTATTATTTCTATTTCCGAAAATTATGGATGTTTTAGGCTCATGGGGATGAGAAGATGCTGTTATTAGTAGGTACCATTAATGTACTTCAGTCTACCTCACGACGGTCCTTATCCTGAGAACCAGGCTACTCAAGCTCAAATACATTTTGTGGTATAGCGTCAGTGGTGCCAAAAATCAATAACCGTATTTGAATGGTGAGGCAGCCTTGAGAATGGTGGAACAAAGTGCTGGGAAAACCAAATTGAAGGATTTTCTACTAAGTCAGACCAGGCAATCAACCAGGCTCCTGATGTGAACTGAAGAATCACAAAAACAACATCAGCTATGCAGGTCTTACCTAGAACACGAAAAGGCTTAGTCAAATATACTAAACTAACCTGTGAATCTGCAAAAATCGTATTGGAGAGGCTCCTAGAAGTAGATTTATCAGTCTTATTTATCAGTCAACATGAAATAGAGCTTATCGTTTACCTGGAACTAGATTGTTTCTCTTATCACCTTTAGGTGACTAATAACCTCTCTCCGGCATAAAAATGGTTGAACCTCTGCTCATTAATTTGAGAGGGAATTCACTATAAAGAAATCGACGCCCAAACTATAAGTACTTAACAGAAGTGTCCTAATTAATGTATAATAAGACCCTGTGATATACTTGAGGTGCTTAATTAGAATTCGGCTCCCAATAAGTAACAAATCTTGACACCAATTCGCTTGGCTCAATTATTTCATCTTCTAAGTACTTGAAATGTATATCCACTCTTTCCTGCTCTATACAGCGTGTACACGAATGGGGTATCGCATAGGTGAAAAATGTTTAAATATTATTTTTAGTGAAAATTATTCAACAAATATTTGACAAGAATATTAACTATTCAAGAATTATAATCACTATCAAAAATAACATAAAATAATAATATTCCAGTAAATAAAGGAAAAAAGTTAACATTAAAGGGGCGTAACTATTTTCATCTTCCGGTTGGAAGTTGCATTTGGTACCTCATTAAACATGAGACAAAGTTCTGAATGAAAACGCGTGCGAGGGCGGAGAAAATGGCCCCAAAAGACCAGAAAAATAGGTTTTCAGTCAATATCTCCTAAAATATGGCAGTTAGAGATTTTCGGTTTAGATAAAAATTAAAGTTCAGTTAATTTTCTACAAAAATGGTTTTTATTATTTCTCTCGAAAATTTGACCGGTTTCGAGAAAAACGAAACCAAGCGCACTTCGAATAATGAGCTTCTGTGCTGTATGCCGGAGAGCACAGTCCGTGTATTTACACATCAGCGGGGGGACAAATTATTCAATAACTTGTGAAAAATGTCTACTCATCTATTTGTGGTTCGTGTGAGTCACGCCAGTGTTCGAATTATAAACACAGCGATAATATGTTATCCCAAGAGATAGAATTAGAGGAAACTGTAGACTCAGAAGAAGTTGTTAACGGGGTAGAGCTAGAGGGAGCTCTAGACCCAGAAGAAGTTCTTGACCAAGAATCAGATGATGACTGGTGACGAACAGATTTATGTCATAATTGCAATGTATTTTTATATACTTTTTTCATCAATTCACGGACAATCAACCCGCGAATCTCTTGTACTTTTGTTTTCTATGTAATATTTTAGTCTTTAATGTATTATTCTTGTATATATTGGGTTCTCCCGTTGATAAATAAATAAATAAAAATATATTTCTCTATAATAAATGAAACATGGAGAACGTTTATAACTCGTTATTCCAAAAACCTCAATCAGTCTGGGTGCAAAAAATTTGCGGAGAATCTGCAAGAAATTGTTGCTGAGTATTATGGGTGAATATTTTTCACTCTTGAGGCATTTTCAGTTTTCCCTACCAAAAGCCTAATGAACTTCAGTTTTTGCCACATGTGCAGAGCTGATTGTTGCTAGATTCAGGTCAACTAGTGAGGTCCATCTTGCTAGAATTAATCTTATAGCCCGTTTTCCTAATAAGTATATCTTGAGGCCTCATCTGAGAGAAAAACAAGACCCTCGGAAACATAAATATCCATCAAAAGTGTCTGGTTACAGGGTTTCTCATTTATGGCACCGAGGATTTTCCCAATCTGTAAAATGTGTTGGCGCCATCTACTATTGGTTTCCACAATCCAAAACATTGAAAATAATGGATTTCCAACACCCCCCAGCTCAAATTTTGTACAAAACTTGCATATTTCACAAGTCTCAAAATTTCCGGTATTTCAACCCGATTTTTTTTGCAGAAAATATTAATGTTGCGAAAAAAATCATGAGGACCATTTTTGTAGAAAATGACCTGAACTTCAATTTTTTATCTGAACCGAAAATCTCTAACTGCCATATTTTAGGAGATATTGGCTGAAAACCTATTTTCCTGGTCTTTTGGGGCCATATATAGGTTTTTTGCAGCATTTCTGGGGTAATTTGGTTAACGGCATCAGTTGCAAGTCTTCAATATGATGGTTTAAATTATTTGTGTAAACTTTTTGTTTCAAGTAGCCCCATAAAAAAAATCTAAAGTAGTTAAATCAGCAGATCGATCGGGGAAGAAAAAATATTAGTCCATAACGTCCCATCCATCGCCCTTGAAAATATTCATCCAGCCATCCTCTAATTAGCAAAGTCGAATGTTGAAAGTACATTTTACGCTTTTGCTCCACGGGAATATCTTCCAATTCAGATATTAAGAAGTTGACCAGCAAATACAAATATACCTACTGATTTAACGTATTTTCCAGTAAATACGGTTTGATTATTTTATCCACTAAAACTGCACACCAAACATTAACTTTTTTAGCAAATCAACTATTACAGTTAATCCTGTAGCTCGGGTTTTCACTAGCCCAATATCGACAGTTTTGGGAAGAAACGACTCCGTTTGTTGTTAACAAAATATTATTGTGAAAGAATCGGTCATGCATAAGTTTTTCACCAATCATCGCACAAAAATCTAACCTTGTGTCATAATCATAATCTTGTAAATGAATAAATTTCGGTTTTAATGGATGGATTATGTTTTGCTAAATATTTTCTGTAAGTGTCTCCCGGAAAAACCAACCTCCACTGCTCTTTTTCGTAGACTCAGCTTGGGATTTTCCCTTAACAAATGCATAGCTAGTGCACTAGCTGCATCACCCTCCTCAACGTACGCCTTTTTCGATTGATTTTTGTCTTGAACAGATCCTGTCTCATTAAACTTTTTTTTATTCACACTGCTTAATGGGTAAATCTGGATAATTCACGTGGAACTTTGCAATTGCATACTGGTACGAAACTACTCCAATACACTAACACATAAGATATACAGATGACAGTTACTTGGTACATCGTAAACGTCACTTCACTCCACTAACATTTTTCACTAAGACTAATATTTAAATACTTTTCACATATAGGATACCCCATCCGTGGACACGCTGTATAACGTCCTAGAATAATAAAACTCCCCTTGAACTATGTATAAGATCCCAATACTCTTTACAAGCTTTCCCAAGGTGTACAGGATGTAATTACCTCATCTAATTTCTGTATATGAAATAAGTAATGAAAGGCTCTATTCATAGACTACATACATACATACATACACATACATACACGTGAATTAGGTTAGTATAATCTACGCTATGAAATTCACATTCACGCTACTACCGACTCCGGTGCGTAGCTGAAAGACACAGCGCTGTTAAAGGGTGTATCAGTCTGTAAATGATTACTCTTACTGAATGGGTGACTTCCATTTAATATGAACCTATATAATGGAAAATGTATACTGACAATTCTATTGTCATTTCATTTGTCACATACGTCTGCAATTAAACAGTGTTCTTGCCATTAGTAGATCGTTTATTCATACCGTGATATCATTTATTCATTACACGGGGTTTAAATTTATGCTTTTTTAATCACTCGCCATTTTGTTTTTGTTGATTGAACTCTGCAATCATTGTCGCTTCAAATGTGTCATTTATGTTTCGGAATTTACAAGCTTATATCAGGATAAATGTACTTTTTCCATAAAAAGGAAAAATAAGGTTGAATTTTATGCATCTAAATGCTTACTGAGAGAGTAAAGTTGGAGAGACTGCACTCTTTTGTTTTATCTAACACTTAACTTCCAGTTGGCTTCCTGTATTTTTATTCCTTCAATTTCCAAGGTTAAGAGCTACTTTTCGTATGTAGTTCATTTACGATAAGTTCACAATAACAAAACATGACAGATGTCTTACATCGTTGCCACGTTTTAATTTTCCTCCAGTTGTTGGCATAAAATTGTGGTGATAAGTTGTTCATTGTATAAGATTATATATACATTCAACTCAAAAATAAGAGCAGAAATTTAAAATTTTGAATACACAAATTTCAAGATGTCCAAGTTTGAAACCCTAAATTTAACTGAAAAATGTTATCTCCATGCACATGTTGAATTGCATCGTGATTAAGTATTAAGTGATAATGTGTTTATTAAATACTTACATCTGCTACAGAAGTAATAGGCATAAAATACTTCAAGTATTTTATGGTAATAGGAATTAGCGGTCCACCGTTATCTCGTTCTCTCTCTCAAAATATGATATTAGGGATTTTACCATCTCCTTGCAACCACTTGATAAAGACTTGCATTGCGAAGCAGTGTTCGCTAGTCTCTTTCAAATAGTTATGAAAATAACAGATTATATCTTACACAGTGAATAACAAACTATAAAATGCGAATGAAAACGACAATCTGTATCTGTAGAGTAGGGACGGTGAGTGTAGACTCACAACACTTAGGCCACATGTGACCCATTGTACATCCTCCCGAGGAGTTGCCCTTCTAGGTCATCGTCCATCCTGTCCTTCTTGGGAAGGTGGACAGGTCACTAGGAGACATCTCCTTTATATCGGCAGGTGTAGGCCAAGACTCACCGAACACACACTCTCTTATTGACGATAACCCCGGACACTCGCATAAGACATGACTGACAGTTTCATCTTCCAGTTCACACATCCTGCATAGAGGTGTGTCCACTAGCATGGAGGTGTTTCCTTAGTTGACAGTGGCCAGTCAGAAATCCTGCTGTTAAACGTAGGTTTTTCCTGGTCTTCGCCAAATATTTCTTCGGCCTCAGCTTCCCAGGGTGATCTTGGCAAGACTGCATCCTTTGATTCCATCCCATCTCTTAAGGGATTGAGCATGGGTGTAACTTTTGGCTAGTACCACAATTGTCTAAGTCGTTAGGCCGTAGGTGTCACTGGGTCCTAGAATTTTCAGTCCAGCGGCTTCCCTGGCTAAAGAATCGGCAATGCGATTTCCTTTACTCCTGTCGTGCCCTTCAACCCACCTCAGGATAATATTGTCGAGGCGTCAGTAACATCTTGGTGGCACTCTAGTACTAGCCTCGATATAACACGTTGTCTGTTCAAGGCTAATATGGCTTGTCTACTATCAGTGCAGATTGTTATGTTTTTGCCAAAAATTCCTCTCCTGCTTAGTTCTTTTGTGGCAATTGAGATACCAGCCAGTTTTGTTTGAACCACACTGGTATTGTTTCCCATTCCCCACTCAATATTTAGGCTTAGTGCTCTCGAGTAAACTCCGCATCCTGAGCCTTCTTTCATTTTTAAACCATCTGTATATATGCGTATTGCATTTGCAGCATCTGGCTCTGTGTATGGAAACGACAAACCAACACAAGAAATTCTGATACAATTATCTGATTCTGACAAAATAAGTCTGGCAACCCTGGACACGGCAGCCAACTTTTAGACCGTAACTTTCCCCGTTATATAATTGATTATTCCATTTACACTTTGGATATTTAGATTTTCTTCAGTGGCTGCAATTGTTACTACCAATGTCAAAATTTCAAACTTATCGTATATGAGTTTTAATCGCAATTTTATTTTTTTGGCTTTTGTTTTTAGACTGGAATTTGTTACCAGTATCACTATAGATATTGGCAGGAATACCTCTTCGCGATAAAAACAGTTTAAAAATGGGAAGAAAACTATTCAGAGACCTGAATCGTGTTCCAAATGTACTGCTTCAGTTTCCATACAGACAAACAGCACTATATATTCTAATACAGGTGCTCAGGAAAGTGCAGCATAAAACGAACAGAAAATTTCCATAATGTGATCAGTATCCATTTTGAAAAATTCATTTTTTTCAAAATTAATTCGGGTATCAGGATGTTTATTTTTTCTTGTATATATATTGCAATATAGTTATCACTATTCTCTCAATTCCATCCTCTTTCAAGTGGAAAATTCAAAAGTAGAGCTTCTTATTTGAAGATTCTCAAAATTGTTTATTCAACGCCACCTAGCGACCGTTAAAACCACTAGAATGAAAATGCGATATAAAACATTTCGTTAAGCATTGAATCCCCTTCCTAATGATGTTAAGTTGGCCAAAATTCATAAAGCAGAAGAAAACTTATAACAATTTTATTAAGTAAGCTTTCCCACTCACCCCTATTAGTTATTTTACAAACTAGAGGGAAGAGTACTGGGGCAAACTTATTATTTTAACTACGTCCTCTAGCGGTGTAGTAGAAGAATTGGGAGTAATTTCAAGCAGCTTTTCGTATGCGAGTTTTACAGATTTTTTTCTCCAAGCTGTACGATACATAGTTACTGAGATATAGCGGATCACCCCTCTAAATCGGACAGCCGGTACAATACACAATACGAAATCTGATTGTTATACATAGAATTCCAGCATTAAAATTAGCATACTGATTGAAACTCACTTAAATTTAAACTTTCGATGTAAATATTCATTCGCGACTGGTATTTCTCAAATCTATTTAGAATTCACTATAATATTTATTTGATTGTATTTATTTTTAGGTACAAAATATATTTAGATCGCCGTTAAAAAATCTAGTTTAAGTATAATATACAAAATAAAATTTATAAGGTATACATTTTAACTTCAACGATTAAAACTAATTAGTTTGTTGTTAGATATTGGTTAAATTGAAAAAATATACAATTTCAAGTGCTTTAATACGTGACTCACAGATGTATAAGT
>CAJUYG010003910.1:0-18791 GCA_910591675.1 Galerucella calmariensis | reverse complement strand
TCTCTTGCAAAGGCAAGTCTAGCTCTGCGATGCTCTACGGATAATAGCAGTGTTGCCGATCCAAAAATAAAAATTATCCGATTGTCGAACTCAAATTATCCGATTGCCGAACTCAAATTATCCGATTGCCGAACTCAAATTATCCGAGTGTTTCAACTCCAGAAAAAGAAGATTGTTCAACTGACAACTGACAGAATTGAGAGTTGACATTGACAGAATTGGCAGGTGACAAGAAAACAAAATGGGAATGTGTAAAATAAACAATTTATTTAAATAAAAAGATCAGTCCAGTCATGAGTCAATACACATAGAAACAATACAGAAATTACACAATCTTACCTATCAAATTAACAACTCATTCTAAAAAGGTATATTAAAAATGTTTAAATAAACTAAATCTATGATGCTAGTGTGTAGATGAATAAAACACTTTAAAATAAAACTAAAAAGATTAATAAATTAACGAACAAGCAATAATTCGTAATATGCTAACACATGGAATAAAAAATAGAATTTATGTTTTTTTATTCCATATGTTACAATTGATCATGTTGCTGTCTGGTTCAAATTTAACGCAACCTCCACCTTGTGCAATACCTTGCTTTGAAGCTAATATTGCTTTTAAAGTAGAGGTATGTAATAAATTTCTTTTATCTGATTTAATATTAAAAATATCACTGAAAATTCTTTCTACACATGCATTAGAAAATGGTAATATAAGTAAAAAACAAACAACTTTTTTTAAATTTAGAAATATTTCCACACCAGCAGCATTTTTTAATTTAAAAATGTTTTTCCAATAATCCTCTGCGTCTAAAATTTCTTCTAGATTTAATTTTTTATGGTCTAAAAGAGCATGTTGCCGCCATTCGTTGTCCAATTCTTGCATTTCAATATATTCACTTAGTATTGGAAAGCGGTCAATTATAGGTTTAAGAGATTTGTTTTGAAAAGATTGCGCTTGTTTTGGTTCAATAACTGATAATAATTCATAAATTGGATCATCAAAAATAAATTTATTTTTTATATTACTAACCAGATCAATATAGAAATCTAATACTGTTTTTAAAAACTGGTGACATGCTTGATTGATTTCAGGAACTTTGGTTAGTGATTGAAAACTGTCATGTGCGGATATGCCAATATAAATATTTTCTAACTTGACAAAGTTTTTAGGATTTTTATGATCTAATTGAAAAATATCATTTTTTCTAATAACTTCAATTTCTATAAAATTAGAGCATATTGTTGTGAGCAGTTTTACTGTTTCTGGTTTTAATTTATGTAAAAGTGGTTTGTTCGTTTGAAATAAAATATTAAAATCTGACATAAGACCAAGTACATATGACATGAATTCTAGATACATTTTTGTAAATTGGTTATTCATTGTAGATAAAATTTCATCTGTTGTTAATGAAGGATCTTCAAATAGTAATTCTGTAAAATATTCTTTTAAGGGTTGAAATTGTTCTAGAATTCTGTCAACACATTGTTTCAGGGAAAGCCAACGAGTTATAGCAGGCTTTAATATTCTATGTATATCAGTTTTAAAAAAGGATTGAAATTCCCGTAAACGTTCATTTCTCATGGGGCTTCTACTAAAATGACTTCCTACATTTCTTACAAGATCCTCTATGGATCTTGGTAATTTTAAACATGCACGTGATATGGCTAAATGTGCCATGTGACATGAGCATTTAACGCATAAAATGTTGGGAATTTCGTTTTTTAACAAGGCAAAAACGGAATGATAATTACCAGCCATTACATTGGTAGTATCTGAAGAAAATGCTATTAAATTAGAAATAGGAATATTTTTATCTACCAAAGTTTTTATTAGAGTGTCGAATAATTCGTTGGCTTTACCTCCTTCAGCCTCAACAATATCAAAAAAACTTGTCACAATGTTACAATTAATATAATCATAGTAAATTACGGCAAAAGCGCACTGTTTTTTTGTGGATATATCTGTGGTTTCGTCCATTATTAAGGAAAAAAAGCATCCCGGTTCTCTTAATTTCGAACTCAATATTTCCAAAAAACACTTTCCCAAACTTTCGGTCATGATTGCTGTGCATTTTGTTCTTTTCAAAGTGATCTCCTTAATTATTTCTGAATCCGGGGCAATGCTTTTTAACAATGGTATTAAACTATCTATAAACGAAAATGGCAAGTTGTTTGTGGCAATTAACCCACACAGTTTTAACTCGGCAATTCTTGTTCTTTTTGTTAAATCGGAAGTTCGAAATAAAGATGTAATTTTCACATTTTCTGCCACCCTCTTTGCATTGTCTTTGTGTTTACTGCTATCAGCATGTTTTTTCAACACTGTTTTATGTGAAAGCAACCTAACACTACATACCTTGCAGAAAGATGATTCATTTTTATTTACTTCTTCAGTACTTGTTTGCGGTTGGTCATTTGGAGACATCTTTTCCAGCCATCCAATAAACATTGGCATTTTTAACCATGCATCATTAAATTTGTATACATATGGTTTATTAATTTTTCTTTGCATACAAACTTTTTTATCTTATCTTATCTTATTATCTTATCTTATCTTATCCTATCTTATCTTATCTTATTTTATCTTATTTTTATCTTATCATCATCGCTTTCATCGCTACTCTGTAAAAGAATTAAAAAGTATGACTTTACATTATATTATACATCCAGAGATTGTTAAAAAGCTCAGTTTACATGAATTTAATAAAAAATATGCAAATTTCAAATCTGGATGCTCGAATTATTAAACTATTTCGAACTTGTTTTCATTCCTTTTGATTTGAAGCACTAATTTTTATTATTAGCGGTTTGTAAAAAAAATGAAAACTTACCTTATTTGCTTTTTGGAAGTATTTCTCCATGTTCGTGAATATAAACTTCCCTTTTTAACAATATAAATTTTAAACTAAAAAACACAATCCAACTTTCATTACCAGAAAAAAAATAGAAAAGAGGCGGGCTACAAGGTGCAGATCCTTTATATATTCTCTGCTGTCGGGTAAATCCCTATTGCTGTCGGGTAAGTCCCTATTATTGCTTTCGGGTAATCCCAAAATTCAAATTATGCTGCACGGAAAGATCGCCGTGTTGTTAGGCAATTCTATATACACACAAAAGTTTTAATAATATAACTCTGTGGAAATAAAACATTTTTTTATAATACAGAAAATATATTTATTTGATTTTAAACAATTATAAAATATAGGAAAGTACATAAATTTTATAGAACACTGGATTATCCGAAATTATCCGAAAAATTATTGGATCCGAAAATTATCCGATGGTACACGAAATTATCCGAAAATCGGATAATTATCCGGACATTGGCAACACTGGATAATAGTGGACAAAGGGCTAGTCTTCTGGATACTAAATGAGCTTCAGCAAGTCGACGTCGAACTGTCCACCTGCTTACATCCACATTTCTCACTTCATTCAGACGATTGGCCAGTTGAACTGATGTGTTATGCCGATTTATCAAACATGAAGTTATCAAAAATCGGTCATCTCGTTCGGATGTTGCCCTTCTACGACCGGAACCTGGCCTCCTTGTGAAGTTGCCGGTTTCATTGAATCGCTGAACTGCTCTTTGAACCGCCGAACGACTAACACCTAACACATCAGCTGCATAATACTGGCTACGACCATCTTGAAATAAAGTCACCGCTCTAGCAACAATGTATAATTATAAGTGTCATCAGACGAGCAACAATTAATAAAACACAATTTATAATCCCGTCCCTAGAATAAAACCCTATAGACCAGTGAAATAAATCGGTATATTTTGTATGTTTACTAATTTTGTTTTGAAGTTCGTGAAAGATGATAAATAAATTGATGGATGAAGGACTGGCCTAATATTCAAAGTAAAGTCGACGTCAAGAACAGTCCTAATTCACATTACGTTTCTTACGTTTTTGTTATGTTAGTATAATCTGCACCTAGGTACCTATTACTATTTTATTTACAAATACAAAAATAATTTACTTACCTAAGCATAATGCTACCAGTTTTTTACCTCGTGGATACATAATTTTCAGGTTTTTACTGTTCTTTTGAAGAATTTTACTACAAACCACTAAACATCACAATTACAGGCAGCAACATAACCTCACATAATGGCATAGTACGAACTTCGCGCGTGTTCTCCAATTTATTACAACCAATGTCAAGAGCACGCTACAACTTATGTAAGCATTGGTTGTTATTGCATAAGAAAATAATATAATGTTTAACCAAAGTATAGATTGATTATTTTTGCTCAATTACAAAAGTGTTTACGTGGCTATACCAATGTCAAGGCAACATTACGTCACACGTGAAGAATTATCATAAGACATTGGTTGCTTTTGTATGTTGACTAGTAGATCATATGCATTGACTTAAGCTATTAAGGGCGTTTTCGCCATTTTCTGACAATGGTTGTTTTTGTTCTAAGGTACAGATATATATTATTATTCTAGGGTATAAGAATACTTCCCTATCATCTGATAGATATCTGTCGTTTATCTCTATTTTTTATTGTTTTTGGAGAATATTCTTGAGAAACTACAATATGCAACAGTGCTAGGAAAGAGCCATATGAATAGTTTAAATATTAGAGGCACGAATGATGCAAGTCCAATTAAAGATCCCAACCCGAGTTGAAACCCAGAATCCATCAGAAAATTTCCCGTCACCCAAGACACTGTATCAGATCTTGAAGATATAGATAGATATTTAACTGGTTCGAGATCCCCATAAAATGACACCTCAATAAAGACTACAAAACTTTGTTTAGGTAAATGCGTCTCCGGATCTAATACATCAAGCCTACAAGCATCCACGCCACCGGAAACTTTAAGGACGAAGGGATCCTTTTGGCATCTTAGATAATTGGGAGTGATTGTACAATTAGATTCTATAAACATAAGGCCCTCCTGGGTTATGTTGGATGAAGAAAATATGATCTGTGATTCTTGTATACATCCAAGACAACCTTGAGTAAATATTACCTCTACAGAACAGGAGGAGTGCTTTATTATTTGTTTCCTGAACTCCCGGCCTGAGAGGAAAATATTGACAGATCCCTGATTCTTATGTAAGATAGTCGAATAACTGGTACCGCCTAAGAAGGGTGTCACGTTGATAAATTCATTGCGTTCCTTCCAGTTTGTTAATGCCCTTATACTTTTCATGGGTGATCCTTCCAGAGTGCACCTCACTAAACATCCAGCACTTTTACAGGACAACAATCTTTCCAAGGGAAATTTCTTGGATTGTCCATCTAGAGATTTCTGATAGATTCCCACTAGTCCAGAGACAGAGGAATCTAGAGGAGATGCTACCCCATGGGTACCCCAATTCCATCAGCAACCATAATGAGATTGTGGTGACTTAAATGCAACAAATCGGATAATGTAGCTTGGGCAAGCAATCCGATGTCTTGGAGTATTTCCGGTCTGGACTCTGTCAATGTAAAAGTTTCGACTATCCCTCCAACATCTGGAGTGAGTTTTTACATCGAGAGAATAGTCGCAAGCGAAGTATAATGGTTTGTATTCTCTCTTCATTCTGGCATTGGAAAATTTGTACTGATGTACAATATCATTGTTGTCCACCAAGCATGCCTCCTGGCCAAGTCTTAAATTCATCATTGAGATGCTCCCTGACGAGCAATTCTGAGAAAGGCAGATCTCTTGGCTTGAATAGATGTAATACGTCTTCTCACAGAAAAATATACCTTGTATATTAATAACGGAGATAATTATTACTGGGTACAAAGCAGGAATCATAGCTGGAGGTATAAATGTTAATCCGGAAGATAATACGGTGGAAAGGTATAGAAGAATATAATAGAGTTGCATGGTAAATTAGGTGCTCCGGAGGAAATGATACTGATAATGATAATAAATGGCGCCCCACGTTGGGCGCCATTTATTTATGTAGCAATTTTATGAAAATTTTGATTTTGTGTAGCAACTAAAGGTAACTACATAAATGCTGACGGCAGCTGTTCATCGGTGAGCATAGGTCGTGGGAACCGTTGCCTATTTATGAATTTTATGGAATTGAAAAGTATTGAATAAAAAGTAGTCTTCCCGTGAGCGCCACTTTATTTTGGACTAGTGTTTTAACCTCATGAAAAAATAAAGAAAAATGAAGTAATGTCAAATAAGTTTATCATGAGAATGGAATATGTTAAAAGTGTAGACCAAACAAAGAATAACACAAATTAGTTGTTTTCTATCATCTTTATTATAAACCTATGCGAATGTTGATAACCCTCCCATATAATATACTGGATGCTAAAAAAATTACTAATTTAACAGAACTAAGATACCTTTCAAAAAAACATATTTCAAAACTTGTACTCTTGGAGTCAAGTGAAGTATTGTTAAGACCTTTACTATTTATAATCCTTTATTTATGCACGCTGGGTACAAAGGTCTATTCGAATGGTGTGAAAATTACACCACATTTCTGGATAGAGCACAATGATATAATCTATGACCCCACCCTAGCTGTTACACAAACACAAACGTCCATGCCTTTTTTTTCAATTCTGTAATCCGGTACGGCACTGGCAAGACTTTTATTATCCAAATGTAAATTATCATCTCCACTGACCGCTGACCTTGAATATTGTATCGATTGTCACAACGGCCGTGCCGACGTTTTTCCAATTCTGTGATTACATCCGGTACGGCACTGGCGACGATTTTACACCACACTGATAAGAGCTGATAAGCGGCCGGCTGGCTGTCTCGCTGAAGTCTGAGCTGATAAGAGCTGTGTAGTTATACCTACTTATGTCAAAACACTCCGTCATAAAAGATTGAGACCAATGAAAAGGTAAAACAGGACGTATCACGTGGCTCAAACACTCCACTTCAGTGATACAGGTAATATCAAAGGATTAGGACGTATCACGTGGCTCAAGCACTCCACTTCAGTGATACAGGATACGTGAATCAACTGTACGGCTCGAGCACTCCGCCAGTCATATTATTCACAAAACACGCTACGCGGCTCAAGCACTCCGCAATAGCGCAAAACATGAGTTTGAGATTAACTACTTAAGCACTCCAATTATTTAACAGTATTGTGATTTATATTATCATTAATTTGGAATGATGTATTAATCAGTTAGAAAATAAAGTAGGAATAAATGATATAATAAAACAGGTAAAATTGAATAGCTCTGTGAGGAGACTCACCTTATTCCCAAGATGACTAGAAACAATTGCACCGACCAGAACACAACCACAAACACAGAATTTATAATTTAACTGGACTAAAACTATTATACAAAACAGTTCTTTCCCGTGCGAGTGCGAAACTAAACTAACTAAAAATGTTTCAACCCCCAATTTAGGTAACCTAACATTACCACCAATATTGCTCAGAACTATCTTCGAAAAACGATATTTTCTCTTAACACACATGCTTTTCTTTATCCGTGACTGAAAGCACTTGAAGAGATGACCCCTTCATATTTTACTTGTTTTTTATGTTGACAAGCTTTCTTAATATATATATTTCCTGTACACCACCAACTTGAAGAATAATTTGAGTTACGCAATCCATTAACCCCTGTCAAGTGTAGAGACAACTGACCCATTCAATGATTCCCAAAAAGGGATCGTTTTACAGTGACTTATATTTTTATTTATTAGGGTAATATAACAATTAACTGCGTTTGTGTTTCGTTTTGGTGGTCTTTTCGCATTATGGAATGCTAAATGTATCCTTTTTGTTTGAATTATTAAGTTTAAAATATACACTAAAAAAAGTTCTTACACATGTTTGTTTTTTAATTTTATTAAACATTTCAATCGTTTCAATTGACCAATTTTTGTTAATATTTTACGTTTTTGACCAACCTTTGAATGATATTTTTTCAATGCTATGTTACATTTCTTAATATGTTCATTAATTAAATTTATTGATTTGTTTTCAGCAGAGTTCACTCTAATTAACTTGATAGATTAATCAATTTTGGATAATGTACCGTGATATTTGTCCATAATATTATATCATAACTATTTATAAAAATATAACACCAATAATTAGATTCCAACAATTCCAAAAGATGCTGTTGAATTCGGTTTTCCAATGTCCACCGCTCCTCTGAATATTATAGCGTACTTCCCTTCTTCAAAATATTTTATATAAGGTTCATACGTCTCTGTTACCCTCTGTGGAAGAAACGTTATTTCTTTCTCCAGTTCCAGCAGCACCGTTTCCCTAAATTTACTCTGAACTAATTTAGCTGAAATGATTTTCTTGGGTTCCCCTAATATTAAATCTGTTGATTTTGTTGTTGGTTTTGGGTCTCTTTCTAAAAGTGAGGAAGAATTTATGGTTTTTAGATCCATTTTACTAAAAATAATAATAATATAATCAAATCATTTCAAATTCTGTTTGTTCACCTAATTAAACATGAGAACACATTACTAATTTAAATTCCAAGTGAAATAAAAATGATTGAAAACGTCTTACCTGTTTTTTTATAGAAGGTTGATGATGCGATTGAAAACAAGAAACGAATGAATTTCACAAGAAAATCTCGAGCTTAAATACAAAATGAATCTAATGACCTTAATGATAATTCCATAGGTACTTACTTAGTTTCCGCGGCTTACGTAAGACCTTCAACTGCATTAGTTGCCTCTGGTGGATTTTTGATAACAGGATGGTTGTAGCAAAGTATAATACATGCATCATAGACTATCCCATTGAAAATATATTCATTCGTATATAATTAATGTATTATCACCTTATATACACATATTTTAGATTCTTTTTAAAATAATAAACTATCTGAAATGACCTTAATAATAATTGCATACTTTGCACTATTGCGTAAGACTCCCGACTGCATTAGTTGCCTTTGGCGGATTTTTTAAAACAGGATGGTCATAGCAAAGTATTATACACTATCCCATTGAAAATATATTCATTGTTCATATAATTTATCCATTATGGCCTTGGGCGGGCTTGTTTCCTAAACTTTGTATACACACACAGCGCATTCCATTATATCTACAGGATGGTCCTACCAAAATATGAGGATGTACCATATACTGAGTGTTGAATAACTCAGAATTAACATAGTTACACTACTACCCTTATCAATTAGAGATCCCTTGTAGTATTGTCTTGGCTGACTCAAATTTTGATGTTCCAGATCATGTAGATTTATTATTGGGTGCAGATGTTTATTATTCATTACTTCTACCTGGTTTGATTAACCTTCGGGACAACTTACCCATTTTACAAAATACCCACCTTGGTTGGGTGGTAGGAGGAGTCCTATCTTCAACAATGCTGCAGAAATTCTGGGCAGTTGAAGATGTACCACAAGGACATATTTTATCAAGTGAGGATAAACTTTCTGAACAAATATTTAAGAATACTACAAAAATCTTAGAAAATGGTAGATTCCAAGTGGATATCCCATTTAAATCACCCGATGAGTATTCTAAACTAGGCGAATCTTTTTCATATGCCAGAAAACGTTTTTTTTTCATTAGAGAAAAGAGTGCATCAAAGTAAATCATTATTTCACTAATATTCAGAGTTTATTGGAGAATATATCAACTTAGGTCATGCACGGTAAATTCCTCTTGATTTAAAAAATATTCACAATAACCACAAATATTTCATACCTCACCATTGTGTGATTCGTAATGATAAAACTACAACACGTCTCAGAGTTGTCTTTGACGCTTCCATAAAAACCACCTCAGGATATTCATTAAATGACATTTGTCTAAAAGGGCTTGTTGTTCAGCCAGAATTATTTGACATTTTGTGTCGCTTCAAAGTTCATCTTTTTGCAGTTGTTGCAGACATAGAAAGATAGATATAAAGATATTCACCATGGAAAAGATGTAACGGCAAATTTTAATTAATACTGATCACATTCATTTACAAAATATCTTATAGAGAGAAAGTAATATAATAATAATAATAATAATAATATGTTTATTTGTAATATTACATTTACATAATAAATTATAAGAAATTCCAATTCTCTATTCTTCAATACAAACAAACACTAGACACCACAAAGCCAAAGGCTGTCCGTGGTCATTAAGTGTAGTAGTACATAAGTATAACATTATTTAAAATTTGTTCACTCAAATAAATAATCTTGAAATTACAATTACAATTACAAAACACAATATTACAATAATAAAATACAATACATCAAAATGATAATATACAATACAATATTACAATAATAAAACAATACAAAATCTTTTATATAGGTACCTACTTAAAAAAAACAAATATGTGTTTTTATGAAATATATTTATGATTATAATTTTTTTATATTGAATTTTTAATTTTTATTTAAAGTCGAATTTACACTTTTCTCTTCCAGATTCTAAAATATATTTAATAATCCTACATTGTTTAAGTGATTTCGATAGTTTTATTTTTACTGGAAGTAAATTATAGATTCTAGGACCTAGAAACATGTAGCATCTCTGACCTACCGCTTTACGTGCTGTGGATTCTTCTACTCTATTCTGAGTTTTAGCTCTGGTTAAGTAATTATGGGATATATTTATAAAAGCATTATTCTTGTAAAAAAATGTAGCTATTTTTAGAAAAAAATTCTGCCTCATGTCAAGAATTTTGGAATCTTTATATACAAGATCGGATGAATAAAGACGATTTTTTCCTATCATTATTTTCAAAAAATATTTTTGTATGATCTCTACTTTATCTAACCACATATTTGCTGCTCCTCCCCATCCTAATAATCCGTATGTAAGTCTTGAGTGTATTAATGAGGAGTATAACATCTTTAGATGTTGTAATTCCATAACTTTAGCCATATATTTAAATTTATATAGAAAAGTTCTCAATGTTTTTATCAAGTTATCAATATGATGATTCCATCGCAAATGACTATCAATTATGATTCCCAAATATTTAGTTTTATTGGTTGATTTAATATGCCGTGTTTGTTCATTATTAGTTTCTATAAGTAAATCATCATAATCGGGAAGATTATTTTCATAACTTGTCAACGGGAGAAATACGGTTTTTGTAAAATTGACAGTAAGCAGTTTATGATTGAACCAATCAAATATTATTTTAAGATCATCCTCTGCTATTGATTTTAACTCTGCCCATGTATCGGCTGTGTAAAACACAACCGTATCATCGGCAAAACTGGCCAATTTCCCATGTGTTTGTAAACTTAGTAAACTGTTTATATAAACATTAAATAGGATGGGACCGAGAACGGTGCCTTGAGGGATACCACATTTTACTAATCGAGGGTTACTATAACTACTACCGATATGTACACATTGTTTTCTATTAAACAAATAACTTTTGAATAAATCTAAGGCCCTGCCCCTAATTCCTGTATCTTCCAAAGCCTCCAATAACTGCTGATGATCAACCGTATCAAAAGCCTTTGCAAGATCAAGGAATACCACTAACGCTGGTTTACTCTTATCTACAGCTGTGTACATTTCTTTGGTCAAATCGGCTATCGCATCCTCTGTTGATTTATTCTTTTGAAACCCAAATTGTTTGGGTGAAATAATATTATTGTTCGAAAAAAAGGATTCCATTCTACTTTTAATTATTTTTTCAAAAATTTTTGCGAATATTGAAATTAACGATATTGGCCTGTAATTAGATGGTTGACATTTATCATTTTGTTTATATATTGGTTTTATAACGGAAAATTTGAATTGATCTGGACACTTGCCCTGGAGAATGGCCAAATTAATTAGGTATGTTAACGGATGTACAATCTCTTCTCTAATTTTTTTAAGTATTTCAGCTGTTATGCCATCCACGCCCGGTGATTTATACTTTTTTAAATTTTCAATAATTCCTAATATTTCACTTGCATCTGCGGGGTCGATAAAAATTGACTTAGGACAGAAATTTTGTCGTCGTGGTTGAGGTGTATTTGGTTTTCTTATTTGGCTAGCTAGCTCTGCTCCAACATTTGAAAAATAATCATTGAATATTTCGGCTATTTCCAATTTATTTGTAACTTTGATGTTATTTTTATTATATACCTCTTTGACTTCTTGCTTTTTGATATCTTTACCACTGATTCGATTAACTACCTTCCATAGATTACGCGGAGAATTTTTATTGTCAAGTATCATTTTCTTATGAAAATCTATTTTCGCTTTTTTAATAAGTTTATTGAGATTATTTCTATAGTTAATAAATAGTTGTTTGGAATTTTCATCATTTTTCTCTTGATATGTTTTATACAGTTTATCTCTATGTATAATAGATTTAATAATGCCTTGAGTTATCCACTCTTTTTTTTTGGTATTACTTTTATTCATTTTAACGTTATCGGTACAACTGGAAGTACATTCTAGAAAAGTATTTAGAAAATAATCCCAAGCATTTTGTGTTTGATTTATTCTATACAATTCACTCCAATCTATATTTTTTAGTTTATTTTTCAGACGTGTATAATTAATAATCTTTTTAAAGCTAACTTGTTTTGGTATGTCATATGGTGTGTTTGATAAGGAAAAGTTGAGGAGTATACTACGATGATCAGTGATATTGGTATCTAATACACAGGCGTCACAAATATTTTCAATATTTTTATCTTTAAATTTTACGAATGCATGATCTATACAAGTTTTTGATGGAACTCTTGTATATTCATTTATCGTTGATATGAACCCGTATTCGCTCATAATATTCAGATAGTCCATTGCTATTCTGTCTTGTACAAAAATATTTATATTTATATCCCCAACGATAACATTTAAGTCGTAAGCATTTTTTGAATTTTGTAAAAAATGTTGAAATTCGCTAATGAACTCTTCTTCACTTGTAGAAGGAGATCTATAAATGCATGATAATAGTATGTTGTAATTATAAGCACTAATCTCTATAACTATAATCTTAGTGCAAGCAATTTGTTTGATTTTATAATTATATTTAAATGCATTATTTATATATACAAGAGTACCATCAGCTCGGTTAAGATCAGCATTATTATATATTATGTCGTATCCATCTTTCTTGTACATATTGACATCAAAATTATCCCATGTCTCAGTCAGAATTAAAATATCAAATGGTTTTTGAAACAACTTTAGGTAAACATCAAATGTATCCATATTACAATTTAAACTTCTTATATTTTGGTGTATTATATTGAGACCAGTATTGTTTTTTATCAATTTATTGTATTCCTCAGCCGTCTGTAAAACGACAGTTGGAAATGCGACATAGTTATAGTCCCTTATGAAAGGGTCCATTGACTTATACGGTAATAAAAATATAAACAAATTATCTTAAAACTAAAACTGCAAAGTATATACAAATTTAAAGTTATTTATTTTGGGAATTCGCACGAGTTGTTCTGAAGTGGCTTTTGTTTGAACCTTGAGCTTTGTTTCGTCCTTCAGATATTTTGTCTTCTTCCTTCTTGTATCTTAAGTCTTCTTTTTTCTTAACTGCCTGTTCCTGTTGATCTAATAAGTCTTCTGTTAATTCCTCAGCTCTGTAACCTTTACCATTTACAAATAGTTTTTCTCCTCTTATATAGCTTTCCCTTGTTTTGTCTTTTCTAGCTTCAGATAGGTGCTTTCTTAAAATTTTCTGCGTTTCTTGTTGTTGCTTGGTTAAATCGTGCTGTATAAAAACGTTAGTTCCTCGTAGCTTCCTGGAGTTTTGTAGAACAGCTATTTTAGTTAGTTGGGAGATAAACTCTACTTTAATCCCCTTAGGTTCGGAACTACCGATATAATTGAAATTACTAATTTGGTTTGGATAAATTTGTAGTTGAAGAAGTGTTTGAAATTTTTCACAAATAAATTCTAGTGATAGTCCGTCTCTTGGAGAGGCTAAACCAAAAATAATTATATTTTTCTTTTTATTTTCTCTATTTAAATGTTCAACTCTGTTTTTAAGTGAATTATTTTCTTCTTCTAAATTAGTAATTCTTTGATTAAGTTTATTAATTGTCAATATTAATCTATCTTCAGTAGCTTCAGTTGTTTTTTTAAGTTCCTCTTTTGTTTTTCTTGCTTCTTCAACAATCTTGTCTTCTATTTCTACTTTTATTTTTTGTATTTCCGTTAATATTTTATCTAGTTGGTTGGCATCTGTTGTTCCCATATTGAAAAAGAAATTTTTAGTGTTTGGCCACCTTTAATTTTTTACTTTATACTGATAGCCGGAATCAATTACTAGCAATTATCGATTTTGTGTCTTATGTACCAACTTAAGTATATTTAAGTATATTTAAATAAGGTTATGAATGTAAATCTTACTTGTATCTTAATTATTTCTGGTAAATTTTGAGTTAGGTTATTAGTTCTTCACTTTGTATTATCGGATTTATTAAGTATATCTTATTGTTCCACTACATACCATAGATTTTTACACTTTTTTAAAGACTTGCGAACACCACGTCTATATACTTTAAGCGACCACACACACAGACTATCCTCAAACTAGCAAAACCAAAACCAAGACTAATTGTACAAGAACAAGAACAATACCAAAACTGAATATTCAAGACCAATACCAAATATGCAAGACTCAACTGAAAATTCTTACTTCCACAGACCAAGACTAAATAAGCAAGACAATTCCAAGACCAAGACCGAATAAGCAAGACCAAGGAACAACTCCAAGACTATCTGAATCTTGGTCTTGCTTTGGTCATGACCGAGCTCATGACTAATCTTGACAAATGACAGATATTTATTCACCTTAAAATACATAAAACATTAGAATTAAACAATTGATAGTTAAGTTCAATGAAGAAAATGGCTACATAACGAATACAGCCATGAATACTTCAATTTCAGAAAGGAGAAGGAAAATAATAACAGAACAAATCGAATTAAACGTCAATAACATTTCATATAAAATTAATTCATTGAATGAATTTATAAAGTTCTAATGTAAGTATTTAGTCAATTAAATCTCGCATCTCTGAAAATACCTCTAAAATCCTCAAATTTAATTATCAAATGTAGAAAAATATAATTTTCTGTGGAAGGAATTTGTTCATTGAGACAAGTTATACCACTCCAAAAAAAATTTACTGGGAAATTAGTTTTTATGCATCTCTTGACTTCATCTAATCTTTTTAAGGATTGACAGTTCTATTAAAAATTTATACAACTCTTGTATTTATATATTTATACAACTCTTACTCGACTGTTTTATAATCATTTATACAGCTACTATAAAATGATTTAATAGTGTGTCGTGTAGTCACATCTATAAAATGGGATTGAAGCGGCACTATGAAGGTCTCACAAAATGGTTTTATAATGCAATGCAATTTTTTTGTAATGCTGTTATTTCCAGCACAATGGACACATTTTGTCATCTAGCAGTTTATAAGAGAATTTCATTTTTTAGTGAAGAATATCAGAACCAAATTATATTTCAACTTGAACGTGCATCATACATTTGTAGGAATGGAGACGTATCAAAACGACTTGGGCCGCTTGGGCGGACATCGATAGTTTCATTTGGATGGTTTAATAGCACAAATTTTGATGCGCCGCAAATTTTACTGATAGATTATAGGTATATATTTGGCAAGGAAATGAAGCGTTTCAATTCTGGTTAAGTTTCAAGTAGATACTTCAAAAAATAATAATAAAAGAGAATATCTCAAAATACTTTTTTGTATGATTTTGATAGTTTATCACTCCATATAGATATTCCTTCACAATATAATTCTCTGAATAATGATAGTCACATTTTTCAATATAGTTTCATGTTTTATAAAACAACAATTTTATCCCAAGAAAATGCCTTAAACAATATTTTATTGTAAAATGGAACGGTATACGATAACTGTTTTATAATGCAACGCAATTGAATGCTACACAATATTTATTATACAACATTATACAGCTTCAATAAGACAAGCTTAAGTAACTATTTTATAATGTTGTAGCTGTTAGTTATATAGAATATTATAGAACTCTTATGCAATATGTATAAAAGTCTTATGAAATGATATTTTTGATAATGTATAAACGTGCTTATAAGGTAGGTATTATATCATTTTAAAAGAAATGATCGTATAATGCGTTATAGCATATATGGTAAAAGTCACTATAAAATCATTTAATACAACAATTTTCTTTAAAAAACAAAATTATCACAAGCTTAATAAAAATTAAAAGTCCTTAAAACAACGCTATTCGACTGTTATACAACAATTCAGTCCTCTTAGAATTCCATTTTGCTAGTTGGGGCACTCATCACAAACCCAAGCTAGTTATGAATATTTGAACACCATCTTCACAAAAATTTCTTTACGACAAACATTGATAATGATTGAAGCGTAAAAATAATGTTCCTATATGTACACATTATTGCACCATCATTTCCATATTTATTCTACCTGAATGCATCGTATCGGAAGATCAAATGGGAGTATTTTCCGTTGGAGTTGTTTCCACGTTCTACGCCAAACCCAAAGGGTTAAACATTATAAATCGGTAGTCGAGACTTTGATCAGCAGCTCATAAACAAACTGTAACTTGGATATAGGCCTCGGAACGTCGCATTATCGCGTGCCAACGCGTTTTAATACGGTTGCCAGATAATTTCGATCTATATAATTGTATGCCCGGTTTATTGAGTGTACATTTACAGAAGACCCTTGCAAAATACCCTTTGCTTTGTATATTAACTTATTTTATACAAGGTCGTAATAATAAGTTATACACTGTAACAGTTGTCGAGGTCTCGGTCGAGGTATCAATAAGAATATTAAACGTCTTTGTAAACAAACTTTCATTGAAACAAATGAGCGTTAGGGTCACCATTATTATTGGAATTTCGAACATTTACAATTACCGAAGGACAGTTATAACGACTTTGAAGGGTTGTTTAAGTGATTGGTTTGGAGAGGAACGATCATCAGTTACTCTCACTCACTAAACAGAACTTCTATGACCTAAGTTAATTCTTTAGACCACTAGATAAAACTAAAGCTAGCATTACGGAAGTTAGATCTACTTAAAAGTTTGAAGATTTATAGATATTAAAAAGGATGTACAGTTATTCTGTGTTAAAATATTGCGAATTTGGAGTATTTTATCGCCTACGTAATAATTCGGTTTTTATTGCAGGTATATTTTTTTACGACGGTCTACTTGAGCAGCTGAGGCATCACCGATGCCGGGAAACCTAACCGGTAATTTTTCTAGTATTCCAACCAGTGGTATGTATGGATCTTTATCGAGCGCAACATCCATGATAGACTTTGGTTTTTTTACGATTCATCCCAAAGAAGCAATATCTACATTTTACCTCGTGCTCATTGTTAGAATGACTGCAAGCTGTGATATGCTACTCAGCTCAGTAGTATCGATACCCAACGATATATTTTTGAACATAACTATACATAAACTTCATAATATTAACACATAAATTTGTTAACAATGTTATCCAGAACGATTCGAATGTAGCATTGACAATGTTGCCTTTGAGTTACACAGTAACAATTTGGTCTCTCTGGGTGTTTGAAACAAAGCATCAATTTAGCAACGACAATAATTGTAACTGATTCTATCGGTGACCAACAGAACCTCAAATTTTACGCGTTATACCTCACTATTACCAAAGTACGTGACTTCCATTTGGAATTATCAACCTGAAATTACTAAAAACTGAATACTGTCAGTGGTCGTAACCATTACATCAACGAATTTGTAGAATATCAAAGGAAATTCAATTTGAGGAATACATATTTACTAAATAAACTGATAGTTGAGGCTGAGATAAGTTTATAAAATATTGGATGATTTATAAATAATTATACAGGATGAGAAATGTTTTTTTACGATTTTTTTTGTTTATCAAAAGGGAAAAACATTTATTCACAACCATACATGCATTGCTGTCATTACAAACGTCATTGAGGGTTAGAAAGTGTAAAATAATGTGATCGTTAATATTATCTATTTTAGATGAATATTTTTTATATTTAAAATATAACACATTGATAAATATTATAATACCTATTTCTGGAGGGGTACAATGCATCAATTCTTCATCGGATGACATTTTTCTTAATTCATTATTCCGAGCATAGTATTCGCGAACTTAATATCCATCAGACTTTATCTGACATTTATTTATATTGGTCACAGTTGTTGTCAAATGAAATATTTTAGGTGTGTTCAGAACTAAACAAAGATTTTTTATTAATTTTGATCGGAATATGATGGTTGTAAATAAAATAGTTTACAAACCTCGGTACATTTCTGTCTCGAGGTAATAGCTAACCTCGACGCTAATCTCTCGACAGTAATGAAACTCTTCCCTCCTCGATGTGTAATATAGGTACTATTAAGTGTCCAAAACATAACAAAATTATACTGGATAATGTCTTTTACATGATGGCACCATCCGATTTCTACTAGGATTCTTGTCAACATAATATATCGGCTCATGGGATGCTTTACCGGAGACAGGTTCGATTGCTATGAGCAAAACGAAAACCCAACCATCAGAAGGCGCACTGAAAACACAGCTTGTCGAGCGTAGGGAGATACGTGAAAATGTGACTGGATGCGTACAAGAATGAGATATAGAGTATCCAGAAAAGAGATAAGCCGTACACGTACAAAATGTCTGTGTATGCGTCGTAAAATATGTAAAATATATGATAAATCGTCATAATACTCCTTTGTCGTATTCGTGTAAGATTTGAATGCCGTTCTTCTTCTTTTTTATTAGGAGTTGAAAAACTATTTCACAAGAAATTGAATGAAAATAAGACAAACTTTTCTAAT